>JAOBYE010296763.1:0-15704 GCA_025403585.1 Parazoanthus swiftii | reverse complement strand
AGGCATCGTGGAAAGAAAACAAACAAACTGCCATATCACGAGTTGGAACTTTTATTTCCGGTTCGCGCTGATTGGTTTAGATTTGACAGCTCAGATGGAGGGTTGATCTCTGAATACAGTGGTTTCCGTGCAGGCTCATTTTATCTTTTCCCCTCTTGGTTTTATTTTTCCCTTTCCCCAAAAAAATGAGCCGGCTCGCAGGCTACAGCAGATGGTAAAATTTTCACAGGGCACTGACTGACAACCGCGTAAAATTGAAAGCTCGTGACTTATGATGGACGCGTGACAAGCCCAGGCTCCCGGGGTGATTGATAAGTAGTAACAAGTTCTTGTAAATTTTACCTTTGTTGTAAAAATAGAAAGTGTAGATGAAACTAATTCAGTACGTGATGTATTATAAAACGAGGTTTGACGACAAGTCATCAATTTCTCCACCGTCACCTGGCGCAGATCTAGGGGTACGGGTAGTTCGGGTGTTTCGATCGAACCCCAAAAAGTGGAGTAAACGCGGTTTTTTTGACTCATACTTTTTTAAAAAAAATGTTAAGGAAAATAATAAAAACTAAGGTGTTTTAAGGTAGTTAACGCTCAAAATTATCTCTCAAAACTTTCGAAAATCACCTTATTTCAAATGTTTCCGGGGGAGCATTTCCCCGGACCCTCCAAGGATAGTCCCCCTTAGCCGGATATTTGACCGAACCTCCTCTTACTAAATCCTGGATCCGTCCTAGATCACTCCTGAACCAACTCACTGCTGAAACTTTTGTGCTTGAAAATATCATCTTCGTTTATGTCCACGACAGCAATGTATTATTATCATGTATATCTGGCTGGATTTTGAAAAAGGTACTCTGCTGAAATGGGACAAAATAGGCCTCATTTTCTCTTAAAATCGCTTTACTTCAAATCGCCGGAAAACACGCGACTCCGGTCTAAATCGCTCAGCAGACACGTTAGCGGCTCTCTGGACTTCGCTTTCTTTGAAAAAGTCCAGGATTTTTAGGATATTCGAAGGTTAACGAGTTTTACAAAAGCTTAAAAAGAGGTCGGTTGGGGAGGGGTGGGGCCGTGATCCCTGTATAATCTTAATCTTGTCGCGGTCATAAGGCACCTTTTTCAAAAATCAGCCAGGTATATCAATGCTGGTTTTTGGGGAAAAACCCCACCCACTCCTCCCATAAACCAAAATATAAACCTAACCCCAAAGGGAGGGGCATTTTTTGCTGCGCAGTTTCTTTTTAAAAATACATTTATTTTACCAGGGACATACTGTAAATGGAAACTACCGCTATAAACCCAACAGGACAACAGTAACTTTTAAAATTCTTCGATTTTGAAATTTGGATACCCCCTTATTAAAGTTTACGTACTGCGAATTTACATAAATTTCGTTATCACCAGTGAAAAGCGGAAAACGAGAAAAAAGTAAAGCTCGATTTGATAGGCCGATTATGTACCGATCAAAGCGAAACTTCAACTTCTCCCGATGCATCTGTATTTTTAAGCAGTGCACTGCTTTAATGCAAGTTAATTGTTAATTAAACTTATCCAAATAAAAACGAACAATTTATCGCTTAAGTGCTTTCACACACCCCTATCGTCCGATTCTATGTTGTATTAACTTAGAAAGTTGTGCGATAATGCGGAAAACCGACGCGTCGTGGGGCGGCTTTCACGATTTCTTGATATTTTTTTTCCATTATCAAATGCCGTGAAAACGTATTGAACATCATAGCAATACAACAGAAGCTGGCAAGGACGTGACTGGCAACTACTAATTTATTATTTTTACCGATTTCTTTACCGTAATTCGTATCTGAAGAACTGCACAAGCTTACAAAGCTCTTCATATTTCCGAATATATACATTTAAGAGATTCAGTTCTTATTGCTTACTTACGTTAATAGCCGTTTGTTTATATTGCCAGGAAATCTCATATTTACACAATAGGGCCGTTTATACGAGAGAAAAGAAGCCGCGGTTTACTTTTCCCGTGTATAAACGGTTCATTATTTACCCAAAAGACCTTGTGCAGCTAAAAGTCACATGGTCCAAAACACGCCAAACTGGAGGGCAGAAGAATATAACACAATTAACTAGAAAAGTGTGTATTTTCTTTGTTTTACATTTCCCAGTAGAGTCTTGCACATTCTTAATTGCTCTCCAGTTTGGCGTATTTTGTACCACGTGACCTCTAGCCGCAAAGGCCTTAATCGTCTTCCGTAACATGGATATTAGCAATACCGTGGGTAATAAGGCGTTACTGATATTTGCCATGCTACTGACACAACTAGCTGAAAGTTCAAGGTCAGGGCCCAGTTGTTCAAAGGTCGGATAACTAAACCCTTACGTTTTGTTTTAGGTTGTTCTCGAATCGTAAGAAGCTTAAGTAGGTTACGATATCGACGACACAACAGTACCCCTCCTGCGGGAAGCAGCATAATGACCCTCTCTCCTCCGCAGAGGTTCCCTGCGGTTAAGCGAGGGCAGTAAACAAAGGAAGAAAAAGGTGAGCGCGCGCTTCGCCCTTCCCATGACTCCCCGCCCGCCTTCTTCTCGAAGCCTCTGCCGAGGAGATCGAGAGAGATAATGACGGAGTGTGCTAAGCCTGCTAAGATTTTGAGAGAATGTTTTTAAAAAATTCTTTTAGCGAATTTCTAGGTGATATGCTTCAAGACACCATTTCCTGCCTTTTCAGTTGAAAGTATTTAAAAACCATGTTAAACTTAAGAGTTTAGGCTTGTCTCCTTGAAAAACTTTCGGGCTTGAACGCTCATTTTTCTCCTGGAGGACCGTTCATTTGGGAAATTTCTGGATTTTGTAACGCCACTCTTTTCGACAGACGTGGTGATAATCAAGGTGAATCTAGATTGATTTCCGTGCATGTTTGACTACTACATGTATGTTGTTTCATGATTTTTGGACAGATATATCAAACTGTTAATCTGAAGAGTACTAGCGTAAGAATTTGCGTTCAGTATAGTCTAAAGGAGAAAGTAAGAGAGGAATAAAAAGAGTCTGACTGTAAGAAAATGTTCCGAGGTGCATGTAGCATGCTCACAGTTTCCATAGAGATTGTGGTGTCTGCCCTCTAAAACCTGGTTTTTTGTCCTGGAAGAAATTCGGGAAAAAAAGTATGAGGGGTGGAGGGGGGCTCCTACGTCAAAGTTTTCTATATTTTGCCCCAAATGCTCTAAGAAAGAGCAAGGTGAAGCTATTCGAAGAGGTTACAAACTTCCAAAAAACCTTAATCCTTCCCCTTTCAGCTAGCTGCATCTTGCCTTCTGCTATGATTTCACAAACAGCAATGTCTGCTGTTGTTCAGCTCCATCTGCCTTGGGTTGCAGTCTTTTTGGCCCATAAAAATCCAGAACATTCTTAAACATATGTGTGTACTGGGAGTAGTCTATAGTGTGCTTTCCTTGACCTTGGTTATGGGCTGTTTCTTTGTTTGAGACCACAGTAGCCCTGCCCCACCCCCGCAAGCGATTGCTGGAAATGACCTGTGGAGCACTGCTACTTCGAAGGGCTCTCCCCCTCAGTGTCTGCCCTCCAGCATTCTCAAAGTCCTGCTCTCGATTCTTTACCCATGCATCACATTTTTCTACTCTACTGACACTTGAAGGTTTGGACTTTGACAGGCTGGACTGGAATGTCTGTTGGCAATGCAACCTTGCTGCTGTTTCTGGACTTATGTCTGTGTGCTTGACAGCACAGGAGGAGACTGGCTGTCTGTCTGTCCCTTTAGCATCCCAGGGGTGTTCCTGCAGTTCAGACAGTTATGCTATAAATATAGAAACTGAGGTTCCTATTTATGCCATTTACCAATGGTGGGAGGGGAGGGGGTAAGGGGCTGTTAAGGCTACCTTCTATATTTGGTGAATTTGGTTGCACGACCAAGCGATTAGCTATCTGGGCATGCGTTTTCATGTGTTGAGGGTTTTTGTATCCATTTGACAAGGTCTGTCCAGAAAATTAATATCTATCTACTCTTACCATTATCAACACAAATTAAATTGTCAAAATGGTTATGAGAATAACCGTTAACGAAACAGATGAGTACACACAAAAAGTAACTACATTAAGATGAATAGCTAAATTCTCCCAACCTATTTTTAAAGAAACCATAGAGACAGGTTTTGGAGAATTTAGCCAAATACCATACCTGAGTGCACCTAGTCCCTCCTAGAGGCAACACTTCTATTTTGGTTCCACTTCCATTTTTGCTCCTGGGAACAATGAATCAAGATTAATGGAGTTTTCCAATTCCCCGGTTAAATGTAGTATACAACATGTTTTTGTTCAAAATCCTATGGAGTTAAACTGACTATTTAATAATATATAGTACCAGTATCCAATTGATCATTATAATTGATATAAATTGATTCATATTTTGTCAATGTTAATAGAATTTCTGTTGCTGTTTTCAACAACAGAATACATTTTACAATTATGTTGAGTTAAATAAATGAAGCTAAAACAAGTAACAGATAAAAACTAAAAAATTTAATCTGTGCATGTTACGACTAAGAAAATGATGAACACAGAAAATCATTTATGGAACGTGTTTCTAAGCCATGCCCAATGAGGGACGAAACCTTAACTACAAACCAATGCAAGTTTGTAGTTTTACCTGACTGACTGAGGAACAATAACATTTTAAAATGTCCCTTGGTCTACAAAGGACAAAACTTGGATTCAATTTATCTTGTGCTAAGCAACTTCAAAAGAGTCCTTCATAAAGTGGATATTATGAAGCTTTGTGCAGTTTTGAGTAGTATGCCCCTATATATATCTGAGTATAGTTTGTATTGTTTCTATTTTAGAATCAGTTTTTTTTTCTGAATAATTTTTAAAATTTAATTTTTGAGGAGGGGGGAGAATGGATGATTTTGGAAAGAAAATACCAGTTATATCAGAACTGTGAGCAAACATAAGAAATAAGAAATTTCTGCAGATCGAGCTGGTTTTGACTGAAAGCCAAAGGCTGTTAGTGTCATTGGACAAATAAAATTCCTATAGCTATTTTAAAATAGCACTTCAACATGACAGAAATATGGTCAATATCAATATGATTTAAACAGACAAGAACATCGCCTTAGGGCATCTCTAATAGTCTTTGCTGTTGTTTTTTGGATTAGTGTCCCCAATTTTAAAATGGTTAAACAAAATGAAATGACAGTTTCCATTATATCTAAACCAACCTTCACGTACCCCATCACAGCATGTTGCAATTTGTAAGTCTGTAAATTACAATGATTGTTTACGTGTAGCTGCAGCCACAAAATATAAACAAATTATTTACCAGTTTTGTTCCTTGTAGCTTTGGAATGTTCTGACAGGGATATTGGATGCCCTGTGTTGTAACTTTCTTCCCATAAAATGACCAGCTAGCGGCAAACTTCCGGACTGAAAACTGCCTCCAGATCTCGTCGAAGTGATAACAAGAAGCGGCGCCTCTTCGCGCTTGACCATGGCGTGCTTGTAAGGATTATTTTGCACACGTGAAACGCCATTATTCCTACATTTGGTGCAGTTAGGACAAGCAGAGTTATCAGTTTGAGTCACCTTTCTGCTATGTCTTTCTGTTCGAGCTACTGCGTCTCTCAAAGCAGCATCCTGGCGCTTAAATTTCGCTTCGCGGTAGTATTTCATATGGTCACTCGTGTCTTCGAAGTGTAGAAAGTTCAGCTCAACTTGCTCTCGAAGTTTGAAAGGTGAATGTGAACGCCACGGAGTTGTTGAGCGAATATTTTCCTTATCTCTGGCTTGCGAAGATCGACGGTTCTCATTTTTATCGCGAGATTCTTTGGTATCCACAATCCAGCCACAAATACTGTCTCCATTTAAGCCCAAATCAAAGGTGTGCGCCAAAAACTGATCACTCTTGGACGATTCTTCTTCAAGAGTTCGAATAATTGGGTCAATGTTGCTCAATTCTTTTTCGTCCATTATGAAAGTGGTCGTTTTGTGTAGCAGAAACACAAATAAGTCGAAGAATTATCCACAAATCGTGGAAGACTTAGTAATTAATGTGCAAACAACAATATAAACGTGTTGGTCCCGAACTGTAATTCGAATCTATTGTTCTAATTGAAGTCGTTGTTATGGCGACACCACTAAGGGCTTCTAATTTTCAAGATCTTGTTTACAAAAGGCGGCATTCGCGTCTTAGTTGTCTTCGTTCTCGTTTTTGCCAGAAGTTTGCACAACTTACTCTGCCAAAAACACTCATTGAGTGTTTTTGAACAGTTAAGTTTGCAGTTATTTAATAGCTTTTATGTACCGAAGTCTGTTTATGCCGTTTCAAAGAAATTATTAAAATATCGTCGCTATTGTTAGTTTCTTTGTGTCCATACGGACAATGAACCAATATATTCAAAGCTGTAATCTTAATATTTGCTTGTTAACAATTATAAAGGTGATCAGAATACCTTTATTCAAAATTTTATTTTGCCTAATTAAGCCTGAGGGCCGGGGTTAATAAAAGGTTGCAAAACAATGAGCATTCTCATGCTGAAAACATGCAACGCACGCACTCAACATCAAAGATAAGTTCAAAATGCTTTTAACTATTTGTAATCATCATAAGTATCAGTTTGCTGTCTCTTTAAATGACCTGTGAAGTAAATTCGCGTGCTTCATCGGTGCGCGGAATGCACTGCAATGCAATGGACAGGACCTACCCGGCAGCTGTGGGAGTGGGGTGCGGTCATTATGCAAAAAAAAAAGGCACTCGGGGACGAGGTGGGTGGGAAACATAATATTTAACTCAAGTCTCTTAAATACTATTTTTGCAAATGGAGTTCTTCCGCTGCCGGTAGGGAGGCTGAAACGACGGTTGTAACATGAATTCAAAACTTTGATTTTCTAAAATAGCTCGACAAAACATTAAACACTTCGGGACGTCCGACACTGAGACCATGAAACATAAGTAGCTCTTTGTTTGGCTAGAAAACCCTGCGATCATCAAGTTAAAAAATGTACGAAAATATTCAGTCAGTTATTTTAGTAATACTAAAAGATAGTTATTAGCCCGAAAAAACACGATTCTATTGAATACATTTGATTACCAACGACAACCAATCGTTTCACCGCATGTGATCAGACAATTAATCTTGATGGTCTGCGGCACTTCGTTCAACCAATGCTGCGACATTTTTATTTTTGTTCTCTTAGTTGGTATACACAATAACAATTCAACCCGCAAAACGAATGTCGATTCTTTTTAAATATATATGCATGTTTCAAAATTTAAATATTCCCATGTACATTAAAAAACGTAAATATCTTTGTCATGAATAACTCGCAAGGACTCAATACTCGGTAGATTTCATAAACTGAAAATGTCTTATTACATATATGAACAAAATAGGAATAAAACCTGTTTTTAACACTTTTTCGAGTAGGTTTTCAGATTTCTTCTGTTTTCCTGCCTGTACAAGTGTCGTGAAAGCGATAAAAGAATAATCCTATTTTTTATAAAAAGTTACTTACTGGAAACAGCATGCACGTTGTAAATTGTACTAGAAATTACACTTGTGCCGTGTACGATGGACGGTGAATAATTCTACGACACCTTTACAAGTACTAGAGCATACAGCAAGACAGATCACCAACTGAATGTCCGTTCTCTCAACCATGCAATAATGTTTTATATATTCGCGAGAACCAACCAGAAAGCTCTTCGCGCTTTGCGGCAGAGCCATACAAGATATTTTGTATGAGTAGGGAAGTACAAGTTATTCGTGTTTGTTCTCAGCGTTATCCAGGTATATATTGGCTATATAACCTGGATTGGCTGCGCTTTGCACCAACGTTTTCGTTTTCTATCAAGTTCTAAATCTTTTTGTACGTAACCCGCGCATCCAACAAGGTTGTAAGCTTCCAAAGTTGACGCCCATTTATCTTGGTCGCGAAATTGCTCGTTCGGGAATAGTGTTCATATATCGACTCTCTTGGTCACCCATGCCAAACGATCACTAGGGAGCGAAGGTTCATCAGATGCTCAGGTTTGACCTTGTTTGTGTAGGTTCACTGGAGACTGGGCCTTGTACGTATACTATAATATGGTGCACACAGCACTCTGGTCTTGGTGTCTTGGACCAGCGGCCCTCCTGCGGCTTGCTGAAATGAGATTACAGATTTTCAAATATTCTTGCTATGGAAGATAGAATGCTTCCATATATACCTCTTATTGGCCTCGTTTTTTCGGTCCGCACGGCAAGTTATAGATCGAGTTTTTCCCTTCTTTTTATGGCCCAAGCGCGAAGCGCTTGGGCCATGAAAACAAGGAAGGAAAAAACGAGGGTCCATAACTTGCCGTACGGACCGAGCAAACGAGGCTAATAAGATATTTAGTATATAGCTTTGTTGATTATTTGAAGTAAATGGGGCCGCTCCAGAACTAGAGGTCCGTACGGCTACTTTCGGACCTGAAATTAACTAATCACAGTACGCGAAATCAGTCAGCCAGATAAAAAACGTTCTTATTTGAAATTTGGAGGCTTCTTAGGTCGCTTTCAATTAGTCCAGTCTGGAAAGGAGCGCGCATACATTTTTCCCGCCACAACTATCCAAACTCCCGTGCTTCGGCCCAACCGGAAAGAGAGAACCAAGTGGCTCCCATCCACGAGCAGGGCCATTCCGGCCAGAAGCAGTTCTGAGAACCCGTGTATTACATTAAAAAACTGACTTGTCGGGCCGGCTAGATCGCACAAATGAAAAGCGACCTTAGTTTTTGGCCTACAGGCTTGAAGTTTTGTCCCTCGTCATGGTCAATCTAGTTGACGCCACAAACCTGCACTGCCATCTTGGATTTTTGACGTCAGAAAACCACCATAATTGATTTGAAAGCCTTACTTTAGGATTTTTTAAAAAGTGCCAGAAATTGCTTCAGGTCAGCTGTTCAAGGGAAAATCGTACATTTTTTAGGAAAAAACGTTTAACTTCATTAGAATGGGGGAAGGGGTGGGGGGTTAATTCGGTCCTTTTCAGACCAGTAGGGTTTTTGAGCTAAGTCTAAAGAGCAAGAAAATATAAAGCTATAAACATTTTTCTACCGAAAAGAGCTAACCATGGCACGTCACTCAATCATGCAGTGCTCTGTCCAGCACCCTTACAACCACACACCAATGCCTTTGACCAAGCTGTGACTGCAAAACAATCCTATTCTTCGTCAGCGAAGCAAACTACGCGACTAACCATTTCGCGTCCACAATCAAATCCCAATTGTCAGACATTTTACGATGAAAAGAACCGTTTTACACCCAAAAAATACAGATTCGTCTACGCTTGAATGTATCACTTAAGAACTATGAAACCAGATAAAAATAAGAAAAAGACTTTCAATAATAAAAATGGTAAGTTTTAAACGTATGAAAATACGTTTTAGTTTTGTAGTTCCAACTTCCAAAAAGAGGTGGTTTCAAAAATACGGAAATATCATTTAGGCATGAGAAGTAATTCTAAACGATTGCAGGTAAGGAAACGGATGAGAAGCATAAACAACTAACCATGCCGATACTAATACCCATTGTTGATATCTTGCTACAATGATGAGAAGATCACAACAAAAGTTTGTCCTTGGGTATAAAGACAGTGTTATGGGCTCCATGACACCCTACTCACCCTCAATGTACACATCTCGCATATATTGCCCTCCAGTCAGCGGGACACTGTCAACAAACAAACAAAGACAGTCAGGGAAGTGAGATTGATTAAAGAGCAAGGGATATAGGGATGAGCAGAATAGAACCTTTCTGTTGAACAAGTTAGAAACTTGGTAAATCCAACTGTGAGAAGCAAAGATGAAGGGACATGGAAAGGTAAAAATAGCTAGGGAGCGAACAGTACCAAGACAAAGGGAAGGAAATGAAGGAACGAGACGGGAACGGAAGGCGGATTATAGGCACCCTCACAAATTTTCCTTCAAAACACTTGAATCCGTGCCAGGACAAATTTCCAAAGTTCTCTTTTCCCACCCCAAAATGGAACAGCCTGCCATTGGCTGTGACTGGAACTGTTACTCCAAATAAAGAACACCATTATGATGCACTGCGGAGAAGAGGTACAGTATACTCACTTTTCTTCACAAGGGTTCAGTGTTACTTCAAATATTCCAAACACTGGCCTATAAATGGAAGAGACTTTGATTTAGTTTGAAAAGGCTACTGACAAGATAACAGTTTCCGAGAAAATTTATGACAAGTTATACTTAAAAGTTTCAGAACGTACTATTTATTTAAAGCTTTACCGTGCATTATTTCCTTTATCAATAATTCAATGTATTACTGGAAACTGTTCCAAGAAGAACGGAAGTTATCCAGTTTTTAAAGCTATGGTAATACTGAGAGAATCACAAGTATATTCTTCTGAAGGCAAAAACAATATTCTGTTCAAGCCAAATGCTACAACGAAAACCATTGCTCTCCTTAGCTTTGTTGATAAATCAAGATACGTAAATTAAAATACAATCAAGACACAGCAATACGCTGTCTTGAAAAGACCCGCTCCGTCTCAATAGATAGGCCGTTGATAACTAGTCTGAGTCAATGAGTCAATATATCAACTCCAGAATGTCAACTGTTACACTGTCCATTTAATAAAAATTAGAAACTTTAATTATCTGTAAAGAACCCTACCCTGGCCTAACCTTAATTTAACGTAATGAACAAAAGGTCCTGTTGTAAACTATGAATCCAAAAACCCAACCATTAAAAGGTAGCACTAACCTTTACCGTTTCTTTTCAATGATAACTCATGGACCAATGACTTATAAAAATCTCGCCGATAGTATGGTTGAGAAAAATCAGCCTGACTTAGCTTAAAAACTTGACATAGCGCAGTTGGGAGCTCGTATGAGATCTTGTTCTCGCATTTGAACCAAATACTACAAAACTCTTTTGTTATCTCACCAGATGAACAGCGTATATAACAAAAGTTAGTCATATCACCAACCTGTGATCCGAGGTCCTAACCGCAGCACAGCTATTGTAACACACTGGCTGAATGCAGCCTTCATCTTGAGTTCTGTACACTACTCGGTCCTGTGATAGAGGGAGTAATTGTATTAATGACAGCATTGAGTGCGTTCGAGGGGATGAACATCTGTGAATAATGAAAGAGATGCAAGAAGATATATATGTAGGAGGAGGGAAGGGATGAAGCAAGCAAACAAGTAAGTAAGGAAGTATGGAAAGAAGGAAGGATGAAAGCAAGGGTAAATAAAAAGGAGGATGGATGAGAAAAAAATAAGGAAAGACGAACGAAAAGGATAATGGAAGGGTAGAAAAAGAATGAAAGGAAGAATGAAGAAATAAAGATTGGATGGTTGAATGAAATGAAGAATTAAGAAAAATAGGAAAGAAGAATGAAAAGAAGGAAGAAAGAAAGAATGAAGCTAGTAAGGAAGGGGAAAAGAACCAAGGAAAAAAGAAAGAAAAGAGACTTTCGGAAAACGAAAGCTAATGGTTAAGACCAATTACTGAATGTTTACAACAAACCCCCAAGCACCCATAAAGTTATAAGTATCTTAACTGTGTCCTCACAATAAAAAAGATACTGATCAGTACTTGTTACTTACTGTTACTCCAACCACCCAGAAAAGTTAACAGACAAAGAAAGTCTCAGTCTCACCTTAGCGTCCATGACGGAGTTCTTAACTTTGATGGCGAATCATACTTTGACCAAAAAGACTGGAGAAAATTACCGTAAACGACGGAGTTTTCGTCACTGCTGATGAATCGTCCTAGAACCAAAGATGTGGAGGAACGTACGTACTTCTCATCTTTTCTCATCTTAATGATGAATCGTACTAGGACCAAAGAATTGGAGGAACTTCTTGTCTAGATGGAGCTCTCATCTTTAAAGATGAGTTGTACAAAAACCAAAATATTGGAGGAATTTACCGTCAATGATGGAGTTCTCATCTTGGATGATGAATCGTACTAGGACCGAAGAATCGGAGAAACTTACGTCCATGATGCCCAGAGTTCTCATCTTTGATGATGGATCGTGCTAGGACCGAAGATTCGGAGGAACTTACCGTCCATGACGGAGTTCTCATCTTTGATGACGAACAGTACTAGGACCGAGGAATCGGAGGAACTTACCGTCCATGACGGAGTTCTCATCTTTGATGATGAATCGTAGTTATCACTCTGTAGATCATGTTTGTAGCTCGGCAAAAACTTCACTGCCGCCTCTTTAAAGCCGATGAAAACTTTTTCTAAAAAGAAATAGTTGCAACGCAAAGAATTACTAGAGTGAATGTTAGCTTTCTGGCAAAAGTCAGCTTTCTGTCTTCAATTTGTTTGAGAGAAAACATAGTTGAAACAGGACTTTCCGAGCTTTGGCAAAAATGGACAACTGATGCAAAAGCTAAATTACACCTGTACAAATTTGAACAAAGGTCGCATTGGGTAGCTGTGGAAAACATTCCAAAGATAATGACTGTGTAAGGACACTTGTAAACAAGATTCCTCAGTGCTGTTGCCTAGCGAAAGACGTTCACCTCAACTTCATGGAATAATTGTTCGAAACTATTTGAAACGGAAAAGTAAGCTATCTAGAAAGAAACTTTGCTGCGAATGTTGCTCTCAACGTGGGTTTTAAAAGATTTCTCTGCATTGTACTGACTTCGAATTGTTCCTCTGGGAGCTCTTAGCTTTCAAACAACACGTGTTAACTTGCGAAAACTTGAGGGAAAGTGCTTACCTTCATCCATCAATCTTGTCATCTGGTCCTTTTCGAGCAATTCCTGTCGAGTCCAGAAAAACACAAGGCACCTCAGAAAATAATCTCCTTTCTCATTACTCTTACATAACCTTTGTGGTAGTCAATTTCCTGAACCAAAACCCAAACTTAAGACACTCAAAGCTTGTATAGTTTTAGTATTTATATAGTCTTGTCTCTGAACTAACAGCACGAAGTAAATACTGAAACAGGCCTGCGAGTAACTGTTATCTGATATTATATATTATATATTATATATTATATATTATATACTGAAAATATCACGAAGGTTTCGGGCTTGCGTACGGGAATTGACAGTATATACCTTGAAGTCCGGTTCACCTTGCTCTTTAAATTTTTCTATCTTCTCAATCACCTGCGCCCTGTCCAGCTCCACACGGAAATTAAAATCTCCCAGCCAGAAGACCCGATCAAATTGGGTTGTAATGTCTACACATTGGAAGAAAGAAAAGTATACTAAGAAAACGTTTATGACAAGAAATACATCGACAAACAAAATTACTGAATGGTTAAATGAATGAATGAAAGGATGAATGATTGAACGAATGTACGAACGAACGAACGTACCAACGAACGAATGGATGAATGAATGAATGAATGAATGAAAGAACGAACGAACGAACGAACGAACGAATGAACGAACGAACGAACGAACGAACGAATGAATGAAACAAGGAATAAATAATTGAGTTAATGAACCAAAGTCTTCACACCTTCAGTCGGTCCGGTCGAAGTTAAAGAGAGAGACTTGCAGATTGTCTGGTAATCATTTACTCTGTCCAAAGCCTTGCCTTCATCAGCTGCAAAGAATAATTATGGTTGAAAATATCTATATATTAAGAGACTGTAGCAGGAGGATATCTCTTCTCAAACTAAACTGATGTTAAATCAATTACAAAGAAACATTTTAAAAGTCTTTATAGAATTCTAGGAGGTACTTGTATCACAACAGAGTTCTGTGTACAATGTACAATACCATATACAATACCATTAATTGGGCCAACTCTCGCTAGTATACGTCACAAAAGAGCATTATCAAGTACTATGACATACATTTTGCAGTTAACTTCATTCTTAATTAAGATCTTTATATTTTTTTATTTGAATTTCTTGTCTAACCGCGCATAACAAGGAAATCTGGTCTCTGGTTTACTAACACGAATCAATACTATTTAAACATTTCAACAGTTCAAAATGAAAATGTTAAATTTTGATGTCGAAAAAACTGTCGAAACGAAAACAAAAATGAAGACAAAGGCTTTTCTTCGAAAAATATAAACAAACTTTTGAAAATTTTGGGAGAGTCATCAGAATCGACAATTTCACTAGTAAAGATATAAAAGAGATGGCAAAAATACGACGATCCCAGATGCAGTACAATTGGTCTATTTGACATAAAATTCTCATATCTGTTTAATAATCTTACAATCGCTCATTCCTAAAAGGGAATGCCTCTCATCTAAATCTTACTGCAGAAGTCGAGGTATGTCAAGTGAGTTTGTAGCTTGGAATTTAACTAAATTCTAGTTATACAACATACTCACATGTGAAGTGGCTGTTAATGAAGAGGAACGAGGTTCCAAACAAACTGAAAGTAACACCAAGGGCTCCCTGCAAACAGTGAATTGAGCAAAGAAGATTTGTCAGGTTTGCAAGTGACCAATGACTTTAGACAGAAATTGTTAATAAAAATAGACATTGTACTGGTTTATCCCCTGAAAGGGTTACACTGTACTCCAATACAATAGTGAGG
This sequence comes from Parazoanthus swiftii, assembly GCA_025403585.1. Lineage (NCBI taxonomy): Eukaryota > Metazoa > Cnidaria > Anthozoa > Zoantharia > Parazoanthidae > Parazoanthus > Parazoanthus swiftii. The sequence continues at coordinate 1,195 of JAOBYE010296763.1, read as the reverse complement.
GGAGAAGGAACAACTTCAGTAGTTGTTTATTAGTAAATGTTAGAGTAATTATTGCTCAGATGCACTTGGGCATTTTTGCAGATGTAACGTTATTAATGAGAAGATATAATTGTATTTTTACAAGGTTTAGAGTGCAAGCAATTGTCTCTTAATACAGTACTTACCTTTGTCTTAAATTGATGTCCAATTCGTGTTGCAACACTGGCTTGGGTTGTAGCTGTGCAGAATAAACCGATGAAATGCAGCAGCAATTATTTGTTAGTGAACTTGAAGATATTAAAGGCGCTTAAGAAGTGACTCAAATCGTTGATACACTAGCAACAATGATTTGTACTTAATTCAAAGAATGAAGGTTAAGTCAACCAACTAAACGATTAAGGCCATTTCAGTTAGAAGTTGGGAACTCATCAATATATAACAGGACAATGGTCAACCTACCTGGTCAGAGAGAAATGGGGTTGGGGGGAGGAGGCTTGAGTGCCAAAGGGCGATAACCAGGGCCGTAGCCAGAAAAAAGTTATGACTGAGGCAATATCGATCCACTTAAAATATTTCTTTCCAGGTATTTAGGGTGTTATCTCATGACTATATGTTAAAACATAACTCTTTAATCACAGATTATTCAACAAGAATTCGGTATTAGATCCAGGCGCGTAGCTACCAGTAAGCCATGTAATCCTGGGCTTACCAGTTTTTCTGGAACCCTAGCACTTTTTTCACCCAATTTCTCTCATTTCTGAAAACGAAGCTACAAGACAGATAAAATGGTTCCCGGGCTTACAAGTTTTTTCTGAAACCTTGCCGTTTTTCTTCATCCATTTTCTCTTATTTATAAAAATGTAGCTAAAGGACAGAAAAATGGTCCCCTGTCATACAATCAAAAACAGGCTGCCTACGCCCCTGAGAGCCTAGTCCCCCGGAGCGCAGCGAAGAGCAAAGAAAAAACGGGGCCAGACCTGGAATACTGAGGGCCCCAAATGTTTTCTACTTATGGCAACAAAGACAAGTTAGCTGTTAAATGCCAGCATGATTCGCCTGTGCCCACTAGCATCCCAGTGCTTGAGAACCTCAAGCAGCTCCACAGGGATTTCGCTATGTACGTACATAGGCTAATGCGAGGGGCGTTTGCTCGATGCATCTGTCGTACTATAGTTCTCGGCTTTGATGGTGAAACCTCGTTAGTCTGTGCAACCTT
>JAOBYE010296652.1:0-15705 GCA_025403585.1 Parazoanthus swiftii | reverse complement strand
GGCTGCGCGGTTCTGAAGTTTCTGAAGTTTGTCGGAAAGGCCTTTGTTACAGTTTCCCCACACCGCACTACAGTAATGAAAATGAGGCTGTACTAAAGCGTTATAAACAGTAAGCAATGTTTCGCGGGGAACTAGATGTCTAACTCGTTTGATTGCGTTTATCCCGGAGGATATTTTTTTGGAAATCATATGAACATGATTTGTCCAGTTTAAGTTTTCATCAAATTGTACTCCCAGTGACTTTGACACTGAGACCTGTTGCACTGGTTTGCAATCAATGACCAAATTTGGTTTTTCCGAGAGATTTGATAGCCTTCGTTTTGTGCCAATTAGTAAAAACTCTGTCTTCGACATATTTATCGTGAGTTTATTGGCTGCAAGCCAATTATGGATCTTACTGAGGGCAGAGTTAAAACATTCATTTATCTTATGTATGTCGCTGCTAGCATATGTAATGCTAGTATCATCAGCATACATTCCTGGCTGGGAAAATGACAAAATTCAGCCAAAACAAAACCGAAATAGTTACAGCTTCAAGTCCGAAAGCTCATTTATGACTTAACCGAATCCAGAAAGTGTTGCAATGAGGTGTGCGACATTAAATTAAGCCCGGCCCAACATTTGCTGGGCAAAAAGGTTAGTCTCGTTTACAAGCCTCCCGACAATCTTGAGCCGTGTTGGGCAAAGTGGACTGGAGTAAGCTGTTATCCTTCAAGCCTCCATCAAAACATCCTCACAAAACTTATATTGATATGAAAAATGTAAGAGCAGTTTAATGCTCTGTCCAATGTTCAGTTATGCGAGCCAATCATGCGCTCATGTCTTCATCATCTTTAGGATAACCGTAATCAAAAAAAAATGAGCAAAAACTTTTACCTGATGTTATAAACAAAGAATAGCTACAATCTTGGTTATTTTATATTCATGTTTTGAATTTGTAAGATAAACTTCTTACGCCCTATTTTTAAGTATAACTTCGATTTATGTTTGATTCAGCTTAAGAACAAATTTTTGAACAATTAACTTCTCTCCCAATTTTCTCCTTCACACAGTTTGAAATAAAAACAACAATTTGAGCACTTCCTAAAGATTAATATAAAATAAGTTTTTTTTATCAATACATAGAAAAAATAGAAAAGTTTTGTCCGAAAACTGATCTGGATTAAATCAGACTGAGAAACGAATCCGACGTAGACCAACATTAGTTGCTTACAATGTACAGGAAATACTTATAGTAATTTTCAACTACTCCATTTCTTTATTGGCCTTTATTTGCTTGAGATGTGTGCATATTCTGGTTAGACAAGAGGATTGTTTTCTCGTACTCAAACACCTGTGTCCTTTGAAACCAGAGAAAGAAAAATCCGGAAGGACAGGGTGCGAAAATATCAATGGTTGGGGATGTAAAGTGAAGGTGGTTTAATGTCACTGGTTTTAAAGGTTCCTTACAGAAAACAATCCTTTGGGTTGTTTCCGTTTGATAAAACGCTATTTTCTCCTTTCACACACGCCCTTCCCTTATATGGTTAAAAACGTCATAAAAATTGAATTATATTAACAATTATTTTGAATGACTTTGCAGGGACCAATCACAAAGCGTTAAGTTGTTTTTCTCAAAATCTTAACCCTTATATGGAGATACTGCGTCAAGCAATATTTTACCTAATCGGTATCTATTTTATTTCACATAGCATCGACTTTATTGCAGCAACCGTAGAAGTAAATTGAAATCAAGTTAGTTGCAGCGAAGGGGCTGAATTACATCTGGTTTACAATCGAGATGGCTGCTAAATTCTCGACTTGTGAATCAAACTTCATCTCGGAAAAACCATCAAGCACAAAAGATGGCGTAAATCAACTTATGTTTCAAGAAAAAGGATATGTTGAGAAGAACGAACTTCCCTCTGAGATGGAAAGTCAAATCACTTTAGTTCTACCAGTTTCTGCGAAAACTTGTCCCAAAAGCTATGTAGAAAAGACTTGGTGTCGGGAAGAAAAAAAAGTAAGTGATGAAATGTTTCAAAGTGAAAGGAAAGGCTCTTATTCTACTGCTGTACCACAAATCACTTCCAGTAAGGAAAGAACACCATTGGTTACTGGCAGTAATCGAGCTATCGGTCGCTCACAAAGTTTTCGCTTCCCCTCGAGAACAAATCAAGAACGGTCTCGACTCTGTCACACTAGAAGTCAAACTAAAAGCCACCTTGACTCTGTCATGGTGAAGCAACTTGACTACGAGGCCTCTGAAGTTCATTTTTTAGCTCCGCCGTCAAGAAAAGCGAATTTTGTCTTCCAACAACCAGCCATATCGAGCCAACTTCACCGTGTAGAACTGCCTCCCATAAGCACAGTGGGCGGCGAGGACTACTTCGTGATACCGGCACGAAAATCTAAAACTTGCAGCACTCGCAAACAAAATGTTTTAATACACCATTCTGGTAACGCGGCGGTATCCCAAGCAGATAGCAACCAGCCTTTCGCTGGAGGTTTGCCACGCGAGGGACAGCGTGATAACTATTTCTCCCAACAACTAACTGAAATGTCGCGAAAACACAAACCGAGACTTCTAGTTTCAGAATCAGCTCACACCGACGACGTACGCGCAAGGCAACAGGAAACGGAAAATTTTCCTCAAATGTTTGACAAAAAATACCTGCCTCGGATTCAGAAACCTAGACATCTAGTCACACGGTCGATGCGTGAAGAGGAATTAAACTCCAGTCAGCAGCGACCAACCCACAACGTTAAGACCTTACATTGGGATTTGAACGCTCCGGTCGTGTCTGACAACCAGTCTCTACCTTCTATTGGGAAGGACAGACAATCAGTGACACGATCGACGGACGCCAAGGCGACTCGCAACAGAAGGTGTATGTCACAGGTCTATCCAAACGGATATCGTTCAAGAGCTGAAATTTGGAAGCAATGCAGTCGCATAATGCACGATAGTCCTTCGTACGACGTTCTACAGGCTGCAGAAGTTAATACAGAGGTCAGCCTCGACTCCATTTCTGGATTGAAACGTGACGTCGACCCATTAACACGCAGGTGCACAAGTCTGTTAGTTGCAAGCCATCATTCAAGTCCCGGGAGACGTGTTTCAAGAAGACGAACACAGACGATAACCGAAGTCAGAGAGGAGAGTGGGTGGACCACTTAAGATGGAATGGAAATAGGTTGAACAAGCCTATTGGAAAAACGGAAAAGCATAGTTTCATTGGTTCTTAAGGCGAGAAACAGGATTACACTTGGGTAGAAACCTGCCTTCTTTTTAACAGTGTCTCCCTGTATGCTTACACTCTGTATGCATGTAAGAACGTCTGTTTTTACGGGCTGACGCTAAACGCTCTCGGCCTTTTCAGGATCTTAGCCTCAAATTTTCTTAAAAGTGCTTTTGAAATTGGTATATTCAAAGGGCTGCAGTTGAACATTCTGAACGTTTTTCAGGATCTCAGCCTCAAATGGTATTAAAAGTGTGTTGATATTTTTGGAGTTGTGTCTAAAACACATTCAAAGGGCTGCGGTTGAACGTCTTAACGTTTTTCAGGATCTCAGGCTCAAATGCTCTTAAAAGAATTTTAATATTTTTTTGATATTGTGTCTGTATAAGTGCATTCAAAGGCTGCTCTCATAATTTAACTCAGTTGTATGTTGCTAGCCCACGTGAAACTACACGGGCCATGTCGGTAGCCAAAATTTGGTACAATTGACATACATTACCAGAAGATTGAGCAGTTGAAGTTGCTTTGTGATTCGATTTGTTTCCATGTTAACACAACAGACCGAATACGACCGAAAAACGTTTTTCTATTTTGCGAAAAAAATGTTCACTAGATTTCATTTAAATTTGCACATATGTAAATGAGACTGTTGCATTTTTTAACAATAATTTCAGGTGGTGGTGATAATGTCGTCATAAATGATAACTGTTAAGAAACGGTGGAAACTTTTCTAAGCCACCTTAACAAGTTTTTGCCAGTCATAGAATCTTCACAGCGGACTTTAATTGAAATTTGTCACGTCCCTTTGCCTGGAGGCTTTTTTGTTTCAACCAATTAGACTTTTTTAAAAGAATTTAATTTTATATAATGATGTGATACAGCTGTTTAAGAAACAATGACATGGGCAAAGCACAGTGCCAAGCTCGAAAGGATTTATGGGAGCCCTGTATTTTACGCCGTGTACGTATACCATCCGCTGAACTGTACATGTAGTAAACAAAACCAGCAGAGCATGAAACTAAATAACTTTGATAAATGAAACCAATAGCAGCTTAGCAAGTAGCCAAAATTGGGCTCCCATCATGCTTTAAGGTCAGGGTGTTACGCGCATACACCTATCAGTTTTCACAAGTCAACCCTTTTTGAAATAGCCCCATTTTTATTCTGATTGTTCGCCACTGATTGGATATTATGTATCATAGAAAAAATGTACATTACTTCATCAGGTGTTTCACCCATCGAAACTGAAAGAATGTTTTTAAGTTTTAAAAGCCGTAGTCACACATCGATGTGAACAGTGTTTGTTACAACAGTTGACGGCGAAGAAAGTGAGTTATCTTTTGCTAGTTTGCTTTTGTTATGCGCTTTTCAATTGTAATCAGTAGAACCAGTGATTGAGCACATTTCTGTGTTTTGTAATTTAAAATATTTATCGAGTACCTTTGTTTTTGTTTCCAACATTTTTTTTATCGCATAGCGTGTTCTGATTCCACACGGTTGAATGAAATTTATAGCTGCTACCGACATGAAAGCGGAAAGATCCATTCCTTGCTTTTTGAATACGTCGAACGCACGTCTACATCGAGAGTTCCCTGACACACACTATCTGTTATTTAACACAAGGTCGAAATCGTTCTAACAGTACTGCTATATGGGAGAAAACTGGACTTTTTCACCTTGACTCAAGTCCACTATGAAAGTCTGCATGGACACTGAAGTGAAGGCCGCTGTCGTCGAACAAGGAGATGTGAGTTTTATAGTTTCCTAATCATATGGTTTATTGTTCAAGCATTTCCATTTGGGTGCAGAAGTAATATTTACAAATTTTCTAAATAAGCACTGTGGAGCTTCAGACAAACTATTGTTACTGTTAAACTAGGGAACTTGTTCCCTTGGGAAAGAGCTATTTTCGGTGTTTAAAACAATGTATGGATTACCGGTGAGGTCCATACACTTCATGTAAGCTGGATCACAAAGTAGGACCTGTGAGTGAGCCAAAACCACACAACTGCACTAGTGGTGCTCGTGTGATAAGAGATTGCGGGATGTTTAACGGGGGAGAACGGAGAGGGGAGGGAAGGAGGTTAGTGCATTATTGCTAATAGTTTAGGAGGAGTCCGGTAACTGAATTCATTTGTTTAAGAGCGGGTGGAGGAGGAGGAGGAGGGGGGGGGGGGAGAAGAATTACTTATCTTCGACCACATGTTTGACTTAACAAACGGGAATCGATTTAAATTTTAAAGTAGGTTTGAAATGTTCTCGACATTTTAGGCATGCACATGTTTATTGTATTTTATACTCCATACATAAATTCTGGTATCTTAGTTGTGACCAACAATGTAGTATACAGCTATATCAAACTAGGCTGACTTGTGCAAAACGCAAAAGCCCATTCACAGATCGCAGAGCATGAGGGAACCTCGATTTTCTCCAGTTGTGGAGGCTGGTATTGGTCTAATTTATCAAAATTATTTAATTTTGTGTTTTGCCGGTTTCATTTGATTCGTACTCAGGTCACTGGATGGGACGCTGGGTAAAATACCGGGCTCCCACAATTCCTTTCGTGCGTGGCTTTACCTTTTGCAGATGTCAGTGTTTTTCAAACAGCTGTATGATGCGTGACATTGCAGAAGGGATCTTAACTAGTAGTTTGACTTACTTTACTTTGTGACTCCTCATAATTTCCTAAAGTTTCGCTTTACGTTATACGAGTCCCTAAAATTAATAAATGCTCTTTCGCTTACTGGTATACAATTGATAGGCGCTTATAAGATCCCTCTGTGTTAAGAGTTAAGAATGTATATATTTGTTCTTCTGAAACTTGAAACTCTATTGAGTTCACGGCATCCTGTATCATGTTATTTTGTGTGCCTTACATGCGATTCCTTAAGTTGCTATGTTTGGCAAACTTAAATTGTTTTGTACGGTTGATGACATGTGATTTATGTCAAAGATTTGTCTTCAATTGTAATACAGGTACTGTAAGTTTTATACTGATAACCTGATAGCTAAATATTTGTTCTTCTACAAAGTCGAGAATGTTGTTAGTTTACTAGAAATTCATACTTCTGCCAATTACTTGTGCAGTATTATAAGTAGGTTGTAAAGAGCCGATTACTGTATATACTCTAAAACGTGGAATCAGTTATGTGATCTTAAAAGCTGTGATTTTTTTTTTCAATAATTGTAATATGTAATTTTGAATGTATTAAACTTCCACTTAAATACAATGTATTCTGTTGTTAGTTTATATACCAAGTGTGCATCTATAGAGTCTTGAAAGATTTAACAAGTATGTGGCTGCACTGTTATCGGAACAACCGGATGTGCTGTAATTTTGTTGAAATGAGATGAAATTAAATTAAAAAGGATTATAAGGCGGCATTAAATGATGTATTAAATATACGTAAGGTGGACGAAACCGACGTTTCGTCCTTCCCAGAACCAAGCGCTGCAATAATATCTTCATCAGTTTTAACGTTGTACATTTTTTTTCAAAAAAAGTATATTAGAATAAACGTTGTACAAAGATTTAAACATGGACAAGTCTAAATAATTTTAGTATCTTTCTAGTTTTAAAAGACGTACCCCATATCATTGTACAATACCATATTTATTGTAATGCTACATACAGCGTGTTTCAATTCTCTCTCTCTCTCTCTCTCTCTCTCTCTCTATCTATCTATCTATCTATCTATCTATCTATCTGTCTGTCTGTCTGTCTGTCTATCTATCTATCTATTTATCTATCTATCTATCTATCTATCTATCTATCTGTCTATCTGTCTGTCTGTCTGTCTGTCTGTCTGTCTGTCTTTCTGTCTGTCTGTCTGTCTGTCTATCTATCTAACTATCTATCTACATACTTTTTGTCCCTAACCAAATATCAAAAGCATTGCATAAAATGGCACAACAATGGAGGACACAACGGATTAAACCCTAACCTTCGTTTTCATCAAGGTCATCAATCCCAACCCTTTGTATAAATATCCCCTCCCTTCCCCTTCCCTACCTTCCCATTTAACATAAAATGGCTACACGTATAACACAGTTATTATTATTAATATCATATTAAAAAAAGATGGAGCAACAACCTCTAAACCCATTGGATGAAAGATCTTGCACCGAGTTGCATTCAAGACAAACTGTGCACCATAAACGGATGTCGTCTAATTTAAGACTGTTATTCACGGCATCCAAACAACGTTCTTTCAATGGAAAGTGTTCATGAAAATATTAGACATTCACAAGGATTGCCTATAGTCTGACATGTTAATTTATATCCTTGAAGGCTTGTGGCGATGTTATACGGCTCAGTGTCAAGGTCACTAAACTAGACTTTTAAAATACGATGGTGAAGGGTTTGGGGATGTTATGATTCTTCAATACCTTCAACGATTAACGTGCTACTTTTGAATAATTATGAATTCAAAAATTAGTTCAGTTTCCTGTAATCACTTTTAGGTTTTTGTCTTGGCAACTCCTCGCGGCATACGGTATATATTACTCCTTTTCTTATCACTACATGTTCATAAGTCTCTGATTCAGTCATTCTTAGCTCCTATTTTGTCTTACTGTACTTTGACTGTAGTGAAGTGTGGGGGGCCTTACTCACCCCAGTAGATAAGAGATGTCAAAACGTTTCTAGCCAATCTTTTAAAAGATAATCAACTACTAGATAAACTACCTATTAGTAAAGAAGATGATTATAGAATATCGCAATCAGTCCGAAGGGCCAGAGCCCGGGGGGGAGGGGGTACTTCAGTGTGAAAGTGGTAGGGATGACCGTCCAGGAAGCTCGAATTTCTACCCTAAAAAATACCTAGTGGAAAAAAAAACTCACCCTCAAAATACCCCTCGCTTCTGGAGTACCCTAAAAAATACCTGAATTTATCTTCAGCGTACCGTTTTAGCTCAAATAACCCCTAAAAAATACTAGATTTTCTTCCGAGTGCGATTTTCGCTCAAAATTACCCTAAGAAATACGACGGTCATACCTACCATTCAAATATAGGGAGTACCCCCCCCGGGGGGCCAGAGTGTCCTGTGAAAAAGAGCAAATCGCTGTAAAAGCGATGATGAGTGACATCGACACAACAGTATTATTAAGAGAGCTGTAATAGTAATGCAAGTGCCAGCACTGTTATAGTAATGTGCACATCGATGTGACGGTGATGTGAATTTAAAATGCTATCAATTCACACCACTGTTTCACTAGTTTGTACACGCTGTTACAGCGCTGTCAGTTCACATCACTGTTTCACTAGTTTGTACAGCGCAGTTACAGTGCTGTCAGTTCACATCACTGTTGCACTAGTTTGTACAGCGCAGTTACAGTGCTGTCAGTTCACATCACTGTATCACTAGTTTGTACAGCGCAGTTACAGTGCTATCAGTTCACATTACTGTATCACTAGTTTGTACAGCGCAGTTACAGCGCTGTCAGTTCACATCACTGTTTCACTAGTTTGTACAGCGCAGTTACAGCGCTATCAGTTCACACTACTGTATCACTAGTTTGTAGAGCGTTGTAACAGCAATGTGTACATCAATGTTCCAAATAACACTTAAAATATTTACTGTAATTAGAGTGCGGCATATTGGTGTAGCAAAGCGGTACACAAAGATAGCGGCCAAAAAATATACTTGTCAAACAAAGCTGTTTAGTCATAACAAATGAAGTGGATTGACTTACAAACACTTTCAAGAGTTATCAATTGTGAAGGTTTATCGGGGGCAGAACTTTGAATTTGCCATAACATACGGAATTCCTTGATGTTATTAAAAATTGCTGAGTCATACTGTCAAAAAATTCAAAAAACTCTAACTAAAAAACAAAACATCATATCTACGTAAAATTTCACATAATACTTTGGATACCGATATCTAAAAAAGTATACAGAACAGTTCAATAGGTCTTGTTGTTTAGATTTTAAAATTTTGATGACGTCACGTGAAAGCGATCAATAGCACTTTTTACCTCCCCTCCCCCTTTTACTTTTTCGCTCGCCTCAGTTTTTGCAAGCCATTTTGGATTCTCGATCGCTTTGCTCCACGATCTTCTGGAGTGGAAATGAGGACTACTCGTAGTCCAACTTGCACTGTCACAGCGATTTCAGTGTTACAGCGCAGTAATTACTATCGATATGACAGCATCGATCTTGTCATCATTGTCACATCGCAGTGTTAGAAATCATCGCTGCCACAACAGGTCAACACATACGTGGCAATATAGTGTTACAACACTGTCAGATTCTAGCTGTGTACAGTAAAAAACATCAAGTCATCCCTTGTTGGTCGAACCACGTGTTTGGCTTATTCGCCAACCAAAAATTCATTAATTTTTCATTTTCAAAATTAGTGCTTTTAGAGCCAAATCCAAATAAGAACTCAACAACAACAACAACAATAACAACAACAACAATAGAACTTTATTGGCATGATTTAATATAAGATGGCTACAAGTATAACACAGTTATTATTATTAATATTATATTAAAAAGATGAAGCAACAACCTCTAAACCGAGTGGATGAAAGATCTTGCACCGAGTTGCATTTAAGACAAACTGTGCACCATAAACGGATGTCGTCTAATTTAAGACTGTTATTCAAGGCATCAAAACAACGTTCTTCAATGGAAAGTGTTCTTGAAAATCCTCAAGGACTGTATGTAGTCTGACATGTTGTTTTCTATCCTTGGTGGCTTGTGGCGATGTTATACGATACAATGTCAAGGTCACCAAACCAGACTTTTTTAAAATACGATGATGAAGGGTTTGGGGATGTTATGATTCTTCAAAAACAGCTCCAAAATACCTTTTAACGTTTAACAACAACAACAATAGAGCTTTATTGGCAAGACCTTTTGCAAGTATTGGCAAAGCGACTTGACGTCTTTAAAAAATAGCACATAATCATGTTTCAAAAATTTGACTAAACCTGCTCAGAAAAATGCAGTAAGGTATAAACAGTAACAAAGTCTGAAAATGAAGCCAAAAGAAAATGACCATAAAAATATAAGTTGCTATTATATACACTGTATATATTTTGAATACTACATTAGTTTATTACAGTTCACTTTACAGATTTCTGGGCAACTACCAACCTACCCTACCTGAAGTTAACCTTAAAGGCCTGGCTAAACTAGGATTCATGTAGCGCGCTACATTGTCGCTCGCTACATGTATCATGAATGTTTCTCAGTTTAGCCACCTCGGAAACATTGTAGCGCGTGACAAAATTTGTAGCCAAGACACAAAAAATGTTTCAGGGAAACATCAGAAACATTTCTTGTATCCGCTACATGTATCCCATGTCGCTCGATTGTAGCTTGCATGTTTAGCCACCCTAGGACACATGCTGGCGACATTTTGGCTACAATGTAGCGCGCTACATGTATCCTAGTTTAGTCAGGCCTTAAGTTAAATTAAGGGAGAGGTGGGTGGGTCGTTCCCTCAAACCTACATTGTTCCCATACTCGTGGTACTAATGACAAACCTTGTATTATCCCTAACAAAACCAATTTGTGCCGACTTAAAAGAATTCTTAATTTTATAAACAAAACATATGCAGTTAACGAAAAGAAATTTATTAACAAGGTTAGAAACCAATTTTTAAGTTACAGTCTTTCGTAAGAATGTCTAATTTTGGAGCTGATACTGAGTGTTCTTAAAGATTTTGCGGGTTTCAGCCTTAAATGTTTTAAAATATTCTTACATATATCAGTTAGTACACGTAGTGGGATGTAAGTATCCACCAGCACAAACTAGCTGGAAGCGGGAATTAGCAACTGTGTACGAAATACTAGATTTTACCTAACCGGTTTGCAGTAATGAAACAAATAAAAGTGAAGAAATGAACTGGTTCCGTGAACTTGTACTGTATCCAAAATGATTCTTCTCCTTAGCCTGAGGTTTATTCTAAGCGTGTTTTAAAATTTTCGGCTGTTCTTAAAAAAAAATTCCTTATAAAAAACGGAGTGTAACTTGTTTTTTCATATAGCCAGTCTGAAGACTCTTTATTTCATTTACAAGTGTGAAACATCTCTACACATTTGAGATAAAAACCCGAAACCAATAGCCGGACTAATTTAGTAAATGGGTGGGTTGGGGGATAGGGGGAGGGGATGAGGGTGAGGTCGGGGGGGGGGGCGGCTGACGAGAGACTATTGTCTCTCGGTACAGTGACTCTTCGTGGTTTTGCACAACTAAAACCGCCCAGCCCTTCCCTCCGTCCCCGGTGTCCCTTACAACGTCCGTTTCAGTATTGAACCAGACAGTATCAGTCAGGAATGACAGGAAGTAGCAAAACAGGATAATCACAATGGACATACAATCCGTACTTCCTCGTTCCAAAGTTCCATACAAAAGCCTGTGAGCGCACCGTATCAAGTCGCATCTTTCTCGCTCGAACTGACCTCTTCCGAAATCAGACACAAATGCTAAAACCGATACAGATCCGGTTCAGTAAATGGAAAACGCTATTTCTTTCTCATCCTGGGAGACCCAGGGGCAGGTCAGTCAAAGCGAGGCCAAGAGCGGTGAACTGGGTGATCTGCCAAGGTCGTGACCTCCAGCAGTTTACTATTTCACTTCCTGTCGCGCTTCGGCAACTCATACACAATGAATCCCCTTTTGACATGTTTTGAAATATGTAGACTATAAAAGAAGTGTATTCACTTTGACTGTTGCCTTTCTTCGCCTGCTATACCGAGGACAGAACCAAAGCCGGTGCTCCTTAAGTGGACTCAATATGAAGGTGACCACTCTCGTAGCCCTTTGTCTTGTTTTGGCCTTTACTTTCTCGATTTTTGATTCTTGTGATGGGTGGTTTTTTGGTGGAAGCCGAAGTTCCGACTCCGAAAGCTCCAGCTCAAGTAGCTCCAGCAGTGCCACCGTCAGAGAAACAAACAGGTATTCCGAGTTTCTATTACAAACTTGGTTTTATCGACTAACTTTTCCCGTTCCATAACTGAAGTCGTTTACCTGAGAGAGAAAGAGAGAGAGAGAGAGAGAGAGAGAGAGAGCGAGATTGATTCACTTTTATTTGAATACGGTAGTTCCATAAGTTAGAATTACAAGACTTCTTTACATGAAAGCCGTATTGAAATAAAAGTAAATACTGTAAAACTACACTACAATTATGTACAAACGGATAAAGTTTAAAATCAAAGTACAGTCAGCAGTTTGCTTGCCTTCTAGCCAGTTTTTCTCTAAAAATAGCTTTAGATTCGGATGCTATTAGGTCAATTGGTAAAGAATTCCAAAGCATTCCTCCTCTATATGAGAAAGACCCTTTGTAATATTCTGTTTTTGAAGCATGGTCCAGTAAAAGATTATATTCGATATTTCTTAGTTTAGACTTATAAGGGTTGTTCTCACATGCATTTAAGAAAAGATCACTTAAGTAACTAGGTACTTTTTGATTCACTGTATCATACATTAATTATTAAAGCTTAAGTGCCTTTGACGCCTTAAGGCAAGCTCTTCCTAGTTTAATTGCTTTTGTATTTGTGCTGGGTGCACATCATAACCTTGAAAGGTTATTATGCGTGCAGCACGATTTTGTAATTTCTGGAGTTTAGTAGTAAGATCCTTATCTAAATTGTCCCAAACAACATCACAGTAGTCAAAAACAGGCTGGATAAGAGATTTGTAAATTATATTTAGAAAATCTAACGGTACATAATCACGTGCCTGTTTAAGACCTATGATAGATCGGTTTAGTTTTGAGCATAGTTTGTCAACATGCTCGTTCCATTTAAGATTTTCGTCCAAGTGAATTCCTAAATATTTTGTTGTTTGGACTCGTTCAATTTGATTGTTGCCAATCTTGAATGAAAGGTCTCTTCCTAAGTTAGATAATTTGAAACCAGTTGTTAAAAGCATATATTTCGTTTTAATAACATTTAAGCTTAACTTGTTTGCCAGAAGCCAATCCTTAACGCGATTTAGGTCAATATTCACCTCGACATATAGTTCAGCAGTGGATAGGGAGGACGCATATAATGAGAGAGACAAAGACAGAGAGACAGAGACAGAGACAGACAGAGACAGACAGACAGACAGACAGACAGACAGAGACAGACAGACAGAGACAGAGACAGATGTATAATGTGGACAACAAGTCGAAGCTTGCAAAGCGTTACTTGATTAAGAACATTTGATTTGTTTAAAACAGAGGCACGGAAGTGAAGGTGGGGGATACAACCGTACATCTCGGCCGAGAGAGGTTTTCAATAAGGGACCGCGACAGCACGGGACACAGGACAGGTCTGTGTAATCGCGACGCATAATCATTTTTAAAATTTATACATAGCACTGCAAAACTTCGCCTTTTTTGAAAAACTTAAAATTTTCAGGCTTTAGCACTGATTTTATTCGAATAGGGGTATTAGAGGATGTCCGAATAATTTTTCAATAGGAGGCGTGCTCGATGACGTCATATTCACTGAAAGTAGCAGAATGCTTTACGATTTTTCTTTTTGCTCAAATGAAGCACGTTACAGATAGATAGATAGATACTTTATTGTCATAAAACTTGCAGCTAACACAGCTGAATTATGTAAAACATTACAAAATATGATAATTTTAAAAAAGTTTTGGCGTTTTACACTTTTAAAAGTATAAAGGTTGTGTGATGTATAAAATCTAGTAATTGTAAATTTGACTCATTAAAAAACTCTTTTTGAAACGATCAGTTTGACACAGCGGAGTGAAAAACTTGCGCTTGTTTCTAAGATTATACATGTGTGTTCTCTTCTCCGGCAAGAGTTTGTGGAGGTTGTGGCGGGGATTACCGGTGATGTTCTAAAAAAGCTTTGTGGAGAGCGTTTCTCTCCTCTCTCTCAGGGTCTGTAGTGCGCAGGCTTCTAGGGCCTTGCTATACAGGAAAGGGGTCTCCCAGATAGAATGTGTCCAAAAGCAAATTAGTGCCTATTTTCACATGCTCTTAATTCTGTCGTCTTTTAACGCATTTGAGTAAGGTTTTCACTGAATTGAAGCCGACAAATAGCAGCTTAGCGGACTTAAATTTGGTTTTGAGAATTCAAGGTGACTTTTGCATTAATTGGCCTAACACTAGCCCCATTTTATTTTTCCCTCCTTTCCTGGACTTAACAAAAAAAAGCTATTGAGCTGACTGATTGATACAGCCAGTCCGAATAATCTTAGTAGTCAGATTGCTGTGGCTGTGTGGGAATAAGTGCCTGCGTTTACAAAAGAACGATCAAAACTAATTGAAACCCTGCCCCCTCTCCCCCCTAACTCCCCTCCCTCTCTGTTTCTGTGGTCGCACTTCGTTTTATTTTCTTGTGTTTTCCGTTGAGAATGACGATCTTAGCAACAATTTTAAAATCTTCACTTTTTGTTTGCGTTGAAAATTGCGCAATCGAAGTGTTAGGTAAAATATTAGTGATACCGCAAACTGTTTTGTTGAAGGTAAAAGGATTTCGTAAAATGAAACAAAACGCAATAGAAATCACCTCTTTGTAACAGAAATCGAATGGAAAAGCAAAACACTAAGTAAACCAACGAGAAACCGAATCACAAGTGTTTCATTAGAGGTCAAAATAAGCAATATTACGAGACACGAACTGCAATAGTGAGCTCTGAATGAAGTTAAACAGAAAGTAATTCTTAGCCTCTCGGACGTAATACAGGAGACCCCTTTTCTGTTTACGCGCTAGAAATATATATACTCCCTCACGAGGACAGTTGAACGACTGGCTCTAACTATCTTGCAAAATAAATTGGGCAAAGCATTTTGTTATATGACGCCATCAAGGAAACCTCCCATTTAGGTCAGATAATAAATTTGTGGGCGAGCGTTTTTCAGCATTTCAGTGACTCGTTGGGAAATATCAACCAGCATTTTAGTGTGAAAGTCGAGCGTCTGGTTTTAGTATTTTTGTAAAAAGAGAAAAATTGGCCAAGGACCAGCTAGGGCTAGATCAGTTAGGGGGAGGGTTTGGTAAGCAATCATTGAATGTTGATTGACATAAAAGAGCAACATGGAAATAACAAAAAATCACACGAAAACTAATGCACTCCTCCCCAGCCCTCTCTCCTTCCCCGTTAAAATCAGTTTAGTTTATGTGGAAGTGTAGATAACAAGCTTCTAGACATACCCATAAAGAACAAAGATGAAAGTGCTTGAAACTTTCAGCTGAAACTCTCAAACTGACAATATTTTTGTACTAGGACTCGGTACACTGGCACGAAGTATTTTCAGTGACAAAGAAAAGACTGAGAAAGCAGTCGGTGCTTTCGCTAAGAGCTACAGACAGATGATAAAAGAAAATAGGATTGGAGGAAATATTCCCGCCCACAGACAAGCAAACAAAGAAGCAACACGCATTGCGGGTAAAAAGGTAGTAAACCCCTCATCTCAATGTTTTTAAGAGTCGATATAGCAGGCCCGTAGGCAGAGGGGGTGGGGGGGGGGGGGGTGTGCGGGATGCCGTAAATCGATACGACGAAAAAA
>JAOBYE010296651.1:0-31000 GCA_025403585.1 Parazoanthus swiftii | reverse complement strand
TATATATATCTTTAAGTGAGGTAAACCAAATCGCGGGTTAAGGTTTTAACCCTAGGTTAGCGCTGGTCCACTTTCGAACAACCAGGCCCAAAAAATACGTTACTCTTGTATTCGAAACGAAAGACAGACGATATTTGAAATACGTGTAATACGTGTTTATTCGTTGCTACATTTTATGTTGCACATATAAATAATTACACGACAATAGAGAGCTAACTAAGTCGTGAACGTAGAGACAAGTTCTTCTCACATAATTTCATGGAATTTGCTTTGTGCTTATTTCAAGGTGCAGAAATCTGTTTCATTCTCGCGAAAAGATGTATATTGTGTCATGGAACCGCAGCAGCCTCGCATTGCGGTGGGATTTTTATTGTCTTGTTATCTAACCACTTGTGCTATACGTCGACAAAGGGAGCTTGCCGGATAGGTGAGAATGAGGCGAAGCCAGTTTCAACGAATGAGAGCGTTTGAGGTTTTGAGAAAGAGGAACCTTTTGGCTACTGCAGCAGTTACATTTTAGCCGTAGGAAGATGTTATCGTGTGTTCAGTTGCCGCACATTTGGGGTTAGACTGCTTTCAACACACTTGTGGCATAAAATTATCAACGGTACTAATGATGAATGGACAGAGAATGACTGGTATAAAAATTTTCACATATGTAGACAACCACTGATGCACGCACTAGCTTGAAAATCCTTTTTTTGTTAGAAAAATAATTCCGTTTGGTTTACACTTTGGTTTACACTTTCTTACAAATGTTACCCAGCTAGTGTGGAAAACATATCGGCAGCAAATCACTTAACGTTCCAAGAAATTAAACCAACAACTACTAGAGAAAAGATAAGGTTGTACCTGGCGCAAGCTATATCCACACATGATACTAATAACTTATTCCATGGCATCAGCATCATGCTCGCATAAAAGCACACAATTTGCAACCGCGATCCCAGGGCTTTTCCCTAAGAAGTGGGCAGGTCGAGGTCGCAGAAATTGCCTTTAATGCGGCAACAGTTAAAAGCAATTGCTGTACTTGACAACTTATCAGAAATACGGAAAAATACAAAGCCAAGTTTCAGGCATATTTCATCTTGCAGTTTTGTACTATAACGTTCTCCGTGTTTTGAGCTGCACTTGTTTACAGACTTGAAACTTGTTTCGGGCGCTCACGATTACGTGATTATTCTAAGCTCGTTCACTTTTGTTCTGATCACAGTTAAAGTCTACGATGTGTGTTTCTAATGGACTAAATAAATGGACCAGTATTACAGCAATAACAGAAACATCTGGGTTTCTCGTTCGAGACATAGCAGATCGTTTATGACAAATGAGTTTCGTAACTTCTGTCACGCTGAAACGAGACATCTGGCGGATTATGAGACAGTTGTGCGTTTTCGGAATTGTAATAGTTTAAAACTCGTAAAGATCAAGTTTTCCGCTGCAAAATGTTATGTGCTTTTGAAGTGGTCGTAAAAGATACAGAATTGTGGAGAGAATTAAGAGTATTGCTGGGTCACAATAATAAAAGAGTGCATTTCAAAAATATATTAAGTAAGGACGTTAAAATGACGGAGGTCGATAACCGAAATCCAGACAAAGATTTCGTTTTCTTACTCATTGTGTCAGTGAAAACGAATGATATTATAATAGTCAGTGATTATGAATTTGCGTTAAGAACCACAGATAAAGGAAATATAATTTCGAATTAAGAGTTAAGAGACCGATAATCGTAGACGTGTTAATTACAGAAGGAATATCGACGGTAATCCAGCAAATGTACCCCTGGCGAAGGTTGTTATCTTGTTTCCAGACAGATCCCTAACAAAGAAAACATTGCTATTTTATTCATTAACATGTGTGTTATTACACAAAAACTGTTCTTCGTTAGTTGGCTGTCGTAAAGTTAATGTGTGACAAATCTACAAAAGGAACAAAAAGAACGGGCTTCTGAATGACATCTGAGGACTCGATTGATCCGTGATTGATCTCACACAGTAGTGTCAGTCTCTCCCACACAGGGTAAAGGGTGTTGTCTGACGCTGGTCTGTCTCCTTGGCTTCGGACTTTTCTCTCTGTTTTTTTCTTTTGGGCAAGTGTTGGGCTACACGTCCGAGCCAGGTCAAGCAAGTCTGCCTCAGCAGTGTGAACAAGCTGAGGATTCCAGCTTTCTCCAGGACAGTGTTGGGGATTTTGTGCCGCCAGGTTATGTTGAGGATGCACCGGAGACAGCGCATGTCCTGCCGACGGAAGAGTCCAGGACTCGCTGCCGTACAGAAGTGTGCTCAGTGCCCAATCTCTGTAGACCTGCATCTTTGTAAAATCCGTCATTCAGTTATTTGACCATACTCTCTTTGTCAGCGTGGACATAGTTGTAGCTGCCTTGCATGCCAATGCGCTTGTTTAGCTCCAAGTTAAGGGAGAGAATGACTAAGATGGTGGAGCCCAGGTATGCAAAGTCATGGACGACATCCAGTTCATGGACAGAGACTGAGATGCTGGGTGGCGAATCAACATCCTGTCCTATGACAATGGTTTCTTCAGACTGATGATTAGTCCAGTTAATCCTGCAAAGAGCTTTAACTGTGGAAATACTTTACTTACCTTTAATCACCAGTATATAAAATATAAAATATGAAATAATTTTATATATCCCTCATACAAATTACAAGTTCATTTGACCATGACAATTTCCACGTTATGTTCGCTTTTGGCCTGTTGGTAATAGTTCCTACATTACTTACGACTGCAAGCGAAATTAGCAAGAAAATATGTTAGCCCACAAAATGCTAATGAGTTATTTTGATATTTATACGCTCTCCTGGTTAGATATTGCTTCTGTTAAGAGCTCTCTTGGTTATAAGCTGCCTCTCTATTAAGTGCCTTCGCTCCAGTGTCTGTCAATTAAATGATGTACTCGCAGTAAAAAAGATGATACTAAGTAAAGAATTATTTGAAAAACTTAATATCCTTAGTGTATTCCCATTTTAATCCTTAATTCTGTGAGTATCCATTCTTTTTAGATATACAGTCTTTAATCAATTATTCAGGTATGCCCAGCCACCTAAATCAAGTTAAATTATTCCTTATCAACTTCAGTAAAATTATAATTTCTCAAAAAGTGCAAACAAAACGTTGTTTTTGTTGCCATTGGTTTTGTTTTTGTTGTTGTCTTTGACAAAAGGAAGTCCAAAGCCGAAGTCTAGAGCAAAAAATCGTTTTCTATTGTAAAGTAGCAGTGGAAACGAAACTTATGATTATTGGATTTGATAAAGTGAATGACGAGTTATTAGGC
This sequence comes from Parazoanthus swiftii, assembly GCA_025403585.1. Taxonomy (NCBI): domain Eukaryota; kingdom Metazoa; phylum Cnidaria; class Anthozoa; order Zoantharia; family Parazoanthidae; genus Parazoanthus; species Parazoanthus swiftii. Next base: position 27,711 of record JAOBYE010296651.1, on the reverse strand, counting down.
TAAATACACGTAGACTTGTTACTTACAGTGTAAATAATGCCGTTAGTCCAGTAAATGTACCGTTTACGATCTCTGTTATATTGTTGTCATGCAGATCTCTACCAAAAAAACAAGTAACTCATTATCATACGTGTGTAGTCACTCTACAAACGCTGTCTGTTCAACTGTATTTGATTGGCTGTTATAAAGTTAATATTGAAATTTCTGGCAACACGAATAATTAAAGCTAATGCTGGATTTGGATTCTAGCATGAATTCCAACTGACAGGTTTTCTCAGTTATCAACACCCTATCGGTTTTAAACTTCTTTGCTTATAAGCTAAAAGCCCTTCTGTATCCTCGGTTAAAAATTCTCCTGTTTTAAGTTCCTCTGTTACAAAATCATCGGTTTTAAGCTTCTTTTGGTTTTAAGCTCATTCGCTTTCAAGCCCCTCCGGAACCCTCCGTTATAGTTCTTCTGGGTTATAAGCCCTTTCAAAGTTTAAGCCCTTTTAATATTAAGAACCTTTGGTTGTAAGCCCACTTATTAATAAGCTAGGCCTAGAAGCAAGAATTCGGATTTGTGTTTGGATTTTTGGACCTTTACACAATTTTATAAAACAGAAATTTCTAGGAATTCTGGGATTTTTGTGGCCAAATTTGAAATAATGAGGAAAAGCTTTGACTGTAAAGATATTTCCTCAATTGTGTAAAATATTAATTTTTTTTGAATATCTACTCAAAGACTCCCTCAGTTTTAGGTCCCCTCAGTTATAACAATTTTAACAAGGTTATAACCCTCCTTGGTTAAACGTTCTCTAGATGGTGCGACCAACTCATCCTTTTACTAATAAACATGAACTCTCTTTATGACTTATTGCCATGTACAAGCCATTATGTTTCTCTCAGCATCATGGTAAGCGTTAGAGAAAAAACATTTGTCTTTTAAGTACTGTTGACAAATGGGGGTGACTTTTTCTACAAAACTGCCAATCAACTTGAAATTGTTAGTAACTGCAGTCAATAAAAGAAGACATCTTTTGATGCTACTTAACCCTAGACCCCCCCCCCTCGTTTTTTTTGGAATAAAAAACGTGCAATTTAACCATTTGCCAAGAGCTTTCGCACAACTGTTCTTTGATTAATAACACATCTTTTGAATATAATTGGATGACACATCACAGGAAGTCACGAAACTCGCCGTTTGCTGTAAAATTAGTGCTCTGCGTGAAAAAATGATTGAAACCTAATTATTTTTTGTCTGTGCCACAAATTTAGTAGTTTTTCTTTGAAAAGTCATGTTTTTAATTATTTTCAATTGTTTTAGAATTTAATTTTACAAAAGTTATAAATCCTAAATGGCGACAATTGAAGTGGTTACCATGGCAACATATTTATTTTCATTGATTACCAGATAAGGTAGTTGATCATATGATTACCTTGTCCAACGTTTCCTTACAACACTACCGTGTCGACAGTTTTGCAGACCACCAACCCTTTCCCCCCCAGTATCACAGTGCCACTGCGAAATGTATGTTATGCTACGGTTGCCATGGAAACCAATCTAGTGTCACGTGACTATACTTAATTTGAAGTATACCAGACACTCATTACATTTACCAAGTTTCATGTCAATTGGTTGTATACTTTTGAAAATAGAGGGGGGGGGTGTCCGATTGACTCCCCCTCATGCCTTCGTGTGACTATTTTTTCTTCGTGCCTTCTAGGGTTAATGTCAAACAACCTACCTACCTAACAAAGAAAAAACTGCTTTTGCAAACAACTCAAATACTTGTGTACGTTGATTGTTCAACTTGGATTACTGTTATAAATTTGTATCGAATAATCTACTAACACGAAAAACGAAATAACTCAGCAGTAGCCAAGAGTATAAAAGCAAATGCAGGGCTGGGCGATGGTGATTCCGAATAACTTCCTGTACTCGATTGCATAATATTTTTTAACAGATATGCTACTGCTTTGTTCAAAATCTGTCTGTTTCATGCCCTTTTTTGATTAAGGAGTTTGACTGAACCGTGTGATCCAACCAGAGCCTTTAGGTGAATCTAAACGAAGAAACTCTGTTGGAGCTACTTGTGTTTACATTACATATTATTAAATATCAACTAAAATAATGTATCTGTCCCTGTTCTAACAGTGAAAAAAATAAAATCTATATCCAAGATTTAACGGTTTTTGATATCTATCAAACCTGCTTGGTTAAGTTCAGTTCCATTGTTTATAAGTCCCTTCAGTCATTAAGGTTAGCGGCTAAAGGTTTGTTGGATCATAAGCCTTCCTCAGAGCACTTGGTTATGTTAGGTGCTTCGGTTTCACTAGACCGTATGCATAATACGCCCCAGTGGCCATAAACAGTTACTTCAAGTCGAGGTCGGTTTCCAAGTTTTCATTCATTTGCTGTTTTTCTGTCTTACCAGCCTCGACTCAAAGTTTTTGCTCTTGTCCAGTGGGGCATATTATGCATACCATCTATCACCTTCGGTGAAAGGCCCCTACAGCATTAACACTCCCCACCCCGGTTTCCCGAGTTACAAGACCTTCTCTTAGGAGCCCGCCCTAATGTAAACTTCCTTGGTTATTAGTTTTTCGAGTATAAGGCTCTCTCGCGCATAAACCTTTTGGTTCACAAAAAACACTCGGTTGCATTCTTCATCGATTACAAACCCCTCGATTATAAGCCCCTTTCTGCCGTCCAAACGCAAACATTAAAACCAATAGTAAAATTCCAGAAACACATGTATGCATGTAAAATCGTATTGTGTATCGTGAATGGATAATACTGACAAAAATTAAAATTTCCTTAGTGTGCAAAACTACGACAAAAATCGCCCCAAACCAAAACCAACATGACATACAAAATAGTTCCATCACTCCATCTTGAAATAAATTTGACGATGTTGTTCATTTTTTCAAAACTAGTTTTATTGCCTTGGTAAACTTTTTATCAAATTTCAAGCGCCCGTCGTTCACTTAATACTTCTGCTTGAAACGAAAACTGCAGCGCAGTTTTTGGTAGACCAATAAATCGAGTCAAAAAACATCCAAAATTTAAAGGTTCAACAAGTCACTATAAGAACCATGGATGAAAGAATACTACTGGAATGACGAGTTATCGGGCAGACAACCGCTGACCTGTTACTTACAGGGTAGTTAACGATGTTAACCCTCTGAAAGCGCCCTTGGCGATAGTTGTGTTCTTGTTTTCATACAGATGTCTAACAGAAAGAAAATTTTACTTTTTCAAGCAACTCATAAACATAAGTGTGTAATCACTCAACATCTTATGCTAGTTGAATCGTCATACTCGTCATACTCATAATCGTCATGCTATCAACTTAATGTTGAAATATTTACCAACACGAAAAAACCGTGACAAATGCGTGTTCGGGTAAAAAAGAGGCCTGACCACATGTCACGGGTCACCACGGGTCAGGGTCAGGACCACGGGTCAGGGCTCTCTTTTTTGTTTTTCCAGCCGAGTTTCATTTTTGTTTCGCCTTGCGTATTTTAACCATTTTCAAGAAACCGGCTAGTGGGCCACAACTACAACAGCCGTGGACACCAGTGTTCTGGAATGTCAAGAATACACTAATGGATCAGTTGACGACACTTAATATCTTTGACTTGAAAACGAGATCTGCAATGTATGGATTCCAAGATATTCAACTTTTATCTATCTTTTGGCTTGGTTGGTCTTTATATTTATGTAAAGTGTGAAAGTATATCGTAAAAAGATCCAAGTTTTCTCATTTTTATACTTGGCGGTTAAGCTCGATTTATTGATAATTTGAGAGAATTTCAAATGAATTTCAGTGAATGAAGAGTCGTTGGATCTGTCAGAAAATTAGTGAGTGGCAACTAGTTGCATTTGTCTTTAGGTACGCAGTCTCTTCCGTTGCCTTTAACTGACGGAAGACCAAAACAGACATTCGGACTGGAAATCGTGATCCACTTTAACGTAGCAATAAAAACGTTACTATACTGCTCAGTGATTAAGAACTTGGGAACCACAGAAAAAGAAGTTAAAACAATTCGAATGAAGACATTCTTAGACGTGCTACTTACAGCGTGTTCAACAACGGTAATCCTGTAAATGCGTCCTCGGCGACTGCTGTTATCTCGTTTCCATATATACTCCTAATGAAGAACAGTTGTGATTTTACAAGGAACTCATAAGCAAGTGTATGTAGTTACTCAACAATTGGTGTCCGTTATATGTTCTGCTCTCAGAGAACACTAAGGTAGATTTGTTTGTTAACTTAACGAAACAGTGAAACAATGGTACGATAACAAGTGATTGTGAATTTGCATTAACAACAACAGTTAGAAAAAAATCTTAATTAATATGCTAAAAGTTGCAGTCGTGCTACTTACAATTCCAGTAACGAATTTAATCCTGTAAATGCGCCCTTTCCAATGATTGTATTCTTAGTGCGATACAGAGCTCTAACAAAATTGTCCAAGAATAAAAGTTTCAGAGGAACAATTTCTTGCCGTCTTTACGTTTGTGCAGTTTGGTAGACTGGCGTAAGTGGAAAGAAGTTGCGAAAGCACAGAAGCTAAAAACCATCAGTGTTATCCACATCAAAATGGTTGTGCTAATTATACATATCAATACTAATCTAACCGTAGTTAAGTAACAAAAGAATCAGATTGAGATAATAGCTCCGCCCAGTATTTTTTTCTTCTTTGTTGGTCATTAAGGATGATTTGAGATTAGTGTGTGTACTGTCGCAATTTAAAATACCTGTCGCAATTTCTATTAACGATTGTCGTAATTTGTAATACCTGTTGCAATTTGTAATAAAGTGATCTGTCGCAATTTGTAATAACTCCTTGTCGCAATTTATAATAAACGTTTCTTAACAAATTTTTGTCCATAATTGTTGCCATTAATAGAAATTGCGACAGGTATTACAAATTGCGACGTTATTACAAATTCCGACAGTACAGCGTGTGGCTTCGAATTAATGTGGAAAAATTACTTAGCATGCTTAGGAAAGTGCTTCAATCTGAAAATTTACTCAGCAAATATTGGAAACGCGATTGGTTCCACATGCCTTTAGGCATGCAGTGTGATAAAAATTTATTTTGTAACAAGCCAACTACTTTTAAAACGTTTAATCATCAGTTTTTTTCAATTATTAAATCACAAATTTCTACATAATGGAAAAAATGTTGTAGTTTTTTGTTGCTGTTGCTGTTGTTTTTGTTGCCTTTAACTGACGGAAGCTCAAAACCGGTCCAGACTAGAATATACGTTTTCAAAAGTAAGGAAGCACTAAAATAATTGTAATGATTGCTAGTTATGAACTTGCGTGGACCATGGATAAAAAGAAATATATATTTTAGTGATGATTTATCCAGTCAAAAGATTCTTGGTCATATTACTTACAGCCTAGGCAACAAAGTTAATCCTTTAAACGCGCCGTTTGGAATGTCTCTCAAATTGTTGTCGTGCAATTCCCTAACAAATAAACATTTTGTTGTGATTTTACAAAACAATTCATAACCAAATGTGTGTAATCACTCAGCCCTTGCTGCCCGCTAACTGTTCATATTGGATTTACTGTTATTAAGTGATTGTTAAGATACCCACCAACACAACCAAAAACGTTTTTTTTTGCAAAGGCGGTTCTTAATGACTTCTAAATATTTGCTTATCATTTACATTTTGAAACTATTATGCTTCATATGACGAGTGATCCTCGGGACTTAAAATCGTTAACTTACAGTCTTGTTAATGACGATAACCCTGTAAACGCTCCCTTGGCGATGGTTTCAATGCTGTTCCCATCAAGAAACCTAAAAATAAAAGTGTGCTTTTGCAAGGATTCATAAACGTGTGTGTACTCACTCAAGAACAGCTGTTTATTAGAAACACATACCGAGTTTGCTGATCCAAAGTTAATGTCTAGATACCCACTAACACGAAAAACCGTAAAAAGTGGCTCTTCAAGTAATAGCTAATATTAGATACAAACGCAAAGTCGAGGCGGAGCAAGGTTCTTGAGGAAAAGGATTTCGAGTGACTTCAGCGGATTCGATTATGACATTTTTTCAACAAATATGCTACCGACTTTGGTCAAAACAAACACGTTCATGTTTATTTTCTTTGGTAAAAAGGGTTTGACTGAACCGGGTTAATCATCCCTTAAACCACCACAGAGAAGTTTAAAATTACTAAACAAAAATGGTATAAAATGTTATCTAAATTCAATGTATCTACCGCCCTTGATCAAATAGTGTTGAAAACATATTTTTGTTAGATTTAATGGTGTTTGTAACTACCATTGGCCCCCGGTTTTAAACTTCCTCGGTTATGGGCCTCTTCGGTTATCAGCCCCTTTGGTTTCAAGCTTCCTCGGTTATAAATTCTTTCACTTTTGAGCTCCTGTGATATGCCCCTACGGTCTTAAGTCTCTCGACAATATGAGCCCAATCAGTTGTAAAATACCTCGGTTATGAGCCCCTAGGTTATGAGTGCTATCCAAACGCTAACTTAAACATCGAAGAAATTATATCTAGAAATAAAGTAATACATTTTCAACTCATGTTGTGCGTCGAGTTGGGATAACATTGATAAGATATACTTTCAACACTATATTCTTGAAATAGTTTGGTCGATCTTAATGTTTGTGTTTTAATTTGTTTGCGGTTCTATTACCTTTCCACACATTCATTTAAAGTTTTAACGTCAGCCTATGATGTTCCTGCTGGAACGCGGAATTCTAAATTAGCTAAATAAGTTCGTGCAGTTGCTAAAAATAGTCACCTAAAGAACCATCAAAGTTCTGAATGTTCGGTACAGTGTGGCACAACCTCTTTCTTTCTGTATTTTTTGCTTTGCGTGTATCATCCGTTTTTAAAAATGCCGGTTATCAGGTTAAAATTACAGCGGACCAGGAGCCAACTTTCCTGGGTTATCCAAAAGGGATACACATTGTTAGTTAACGTCAAGTTGAGGAACAGAAGTTGCTGGAAAAATACTTCGTTTGCATATTTCAGTACTGTTTCCTGCTGAAAATGTCCACAACAGCAAATCCTTGAATGGCGCGTTTGGTAGCATTTGTGTTAAAATAAGTAGTTTTTCATCTGTTAATATGAATTTGACTAACAGAAGCCAGAAACCAAAATTCCGACTAAAAGTCCGTTTCTAACGCAGCATTGCAGTAAGCTAGAGCACATATAATGGTTAGTACTTCGGAAGCTGCAATAACAACAATATGTAAAGATTTATTACTCGCATAACCAGCTATCGGAATAATAATAACACTTACAATGACTTTAACGATGTTACTTCTGTGAATGTGCCGTTGACGATAGTTGTAATATTGTTATCATGCAGGATCCTAACAAGGAAGGGAACTGTACCTTAAATGTTTGTATTGTGTAGCTACTAAACAAAACACCGTATTTCCTCGAATTAACGCCACCCCCGAATAAACGCCGCTTTCGAATAAACGCCACACATGAGAGCCAGAACATTAATAAACGCCGCCCTCGAATAAACGCCGCACCCTGGGCGCGGCGTTTATTGGAACACTGAAACAAAAAATTTAATTGCAAGCCTTGCTTATTAATTTATAAACGCTTATCAGCGTATTCAATGTTGGTATATAAACAAACATAAAATTGACAAAGATTATCATAGTTCGTTCGTTTTTAAAACATCTTTGTATACTTGCTTTCGTTTATAACGAGGTATTTCTTCGAATAAACGCCGCACCAAAATCATGAAAAATCTAATAAAGCCGCGGCATGTATTCGAGGAAATGCGGTACGGCATAGTAAAAGTCTTCAAGTACTAGACGGGATTTAAAAAATAAGAGCCTATAACGGTCCCAAAAGAACATTAAATTACATGTCCGAGTATTACAATGAATATTATTTTACATCTTTAAAAATGCTTCCACTTTTGCCAAATTCTACCTGTTTTGTGCATTGTTTTCATGGTTTTAAGAGGTTCAATTAAACTGTTTTGTTTGATTTAATTGTGTTTAAGTTGTGTATCATAAAGTATCATCCAAACGTATTGAATCGCCCCTGTACCAATAGGGAAGAAGACATCTTACTACAACATTTATCGGTGTTTATAACCTACCATAAATCCCTGTTTATAATCCCTTTTGGTTAAAAGTTTCACATGTTTTAAGTTCCTCCGGTTAGAAACCAATCGGTTATAGAGCCCTCGGTTGTCAGCCTCCTCGGTTATAAGCCCAATTGATTAAGAACAGCAGACAATGAAAGATAGTTTGATTAACGAGTTAACAAGCTGAAATATTCGTACGCAGGACATTACAGTGATTCTAACGACGCTAATCCTGTAAATGTGACGCTGTGGATAGCAGCTATGCGGTTGGAAGCCAGGAATCTAACAACGAAAAAATCATGCCGTTACAAGGAAGTCATAAACAAACGTGTGTAATCACTCAACAGCGGCTGTCCGTTAAATTTTCTCCTCGCAGGGTAAATTGACTCCGAATTAACGAAAAATTGTTGGAGTAAACTTCGCAAACTTGCTGTAGTGCTGTTTCAGTATCTGATGTCAGGAAATCTCTGAACTCCAGTTTGCTTCTTTGGTGCCCAGTGACAAGATTTAAGTTGCATTATTCTCTTTTAGAAGTGAATTAAGCTTTTTCTTTAAATACTTCAAATGTTGGCTTTGTTCTTGTTGTTGCTCCTGCATCTACTGTTTAATTGCCTTTAAATGACGGAAGATCAAAACCGAAGTCCAGAATAGAATAGAATTCGCTTTTCAGCTTAGGTAGCAGTGGAAGCCATTTTTATATTGGCAAGTGTAAAAAGTGTGCGTCAAGAACCACAGAGAAAGGAAATTACGAATTCGAATGAAAACATTTTAGGCCGACATTCATTCGTAGACACGTTACTTACAGTATTTTTAACGATGTCAGTTCTATAAATAGGCCGTTTGGGATTGTTATTATCTCATTGTCATCCATATCCCTAACCAAGAAACAATTGTAATTTTACAAGCAGCAAATAAGTATCAGTGTACAACTGTCCTTCTTTAATTGGTTAACTGCTATAAAGTTAATGTTAGGATATCTACCAAAACAAGGAACCGAGAAAGTTATAGTCTTTAAGTACTAGCCAAAATTCAAAACGAATGTGAGGCGTGGGCTAAGACGAGAATCTAGCGAAGGGGGTTCGAAATCTTTTTTGAAGATTTAATTATTACTTTTTTCACGTCGAGTGAAGTGTTATCAGGCTGATATTCTAAGACTTGTTACTTACAATACACGTAACGAGTCTATTCCTTTAAATGCGTCCTTCTCAAAGGTTGATATCTGGTTCAGATACAGCTCCCTAATAAAGATAGAATTGTAATTCTCGATCATAAGCTATTTTTGTTCTGATTCCTTTCGTTCATATGCTTCCTCGGTTATCAGTTCCCTTGGTTATAAGTCCCCTTTGGTTATAAGTACCCCACTAAAAAGCCCGTCTCTTTACTAACAAACAAACATTTCCGTTTTAGTTCTCTCCCGTGTATAGGCCGCCCTTTTTCTCTCAGCATATCGTTGGCTGATGTCCTCTAACGAGTAAAGTTTTCAAAAATTTACAATATAACTAAAATGTTAACAGTCAGTTTAAATTACAAATGAAAAATAATATGGAAATAAAACTTTTCAAAAAAAAAACTCTCGAAAAGACTTGCAGCACTTGCATAATTTGTACATCCATTTCGTGAGTTCATTTCCTTTAAAACCTGGTATCACAGTCTTCGTTTCTGCCGGTTATGTTTTACTGAAAGTAAACACCAGCTGTTCCTGTTATTGCTGCGACAATTATATGAGTGACGGTTTTGTATAACTAAAAAATCTAAGCTACAACAGATTGACTTTTTAAGCACGTAATGACATGAACGCATCTGTGGTAGCGTTGTCTATTAGTATAGTCCTAGTCAATCAAATGTTGTCTAAGGAGTCGGTGACTGGGGCGTATTGAAGGTAATCGAAATTTCTTTTAGCTGCCTTGTTTGAAAGTACTTGAATATGTAAACATTTTGGAAAATGTTTTCCTTGTTCCCAAGATAAGATCTCTATACTCAAAAAAGGCAATAACAAAATAATACACAACAGAATCCGACTAAAACGGGGTAATAGGTGTTTAACCATTTGTAATGCCCCTGGCATTACTTTTGAGCACGTTTGAAGCCCCTATATTGGAAGAAAGTTACCAGGTGACTCAAATATTGATCTGTTGCGATGTTAACGTTGCATGACAAAGACCAGTATAAAAAATCTTATCCCGACAGTTTTCGTGTGAATGGTAGGATGAAGTGGTATCTTAACTGGATATATTTATTGTGTTCAAATATAAGCATCCCATCTTCCCCCATTGCAAGACCCTCGATTATAAACCAACCTAAACGCATCACAGACACAATAACTTGTCTATCCTGTTCAATTAGAAAAAAATACACATACTAACTTCAAACTGCTCAAATATCATTGAGTATTATTCGTTTGTTTAACTGTGTTCAAACTGAGCCTGTACGTTGTGAAGTTTGTGATACTGGCATGACTGGAAAGACAGAGCCGACGAATAAAAATTAAAAAGGATTAACGCTATCTACACCAAATTGGTTGTGCTTATTATACAAGTCAATACTTATCTTCCTCTGTCAAATGTTTCGTCAAATGAGATAATAAATCTGCCCACTTTTTCTTCTTGGCTGACCAAATTTGATTTAGCGACTACTTCAGACAAAATTAATTGACTCTGAATTATTGAAGAAGTGTTGGAGCTTATCGTAGCGCTTTTTCGATCTGAAAATGTTCATGCTAGCAAACTTTTGAATTTCTTCCGTATGCCTTCCTATGCTCAGTTAATGAGTTGTTTCGGATGTAAAGCCACTAAATAAAGTAGATCATTTTTTCAATGTAATTTCCAAACGGTGCAAAAATAATTTTGCTGATGTTGTTGTTATTGTTGTCGCTGTCGTTGTTGTTGTTGAAATTTATGTTGTTGTTTGCTTGTGGGAAGGGAGCCAAAACGGAAGTCTAGTCTATAACTTTGTTTTCGAAATCGGTAATGTAGTAGTGAAAACAATGATAATGAATAGTGATTATGAACTTAGGTAAATCATAGATAAAAGAAATGAAATTTGAATGAACAGTGTATCAGGCTAACATCTGTAGACGTGTTACTTACAACTCCCGTAACGCCGTTAATCCGGTGAATGCGCCCTTGGTGATGACTGTAAGTCTGTTTTCAACAAGAATCCTAAAATAGAACAATTGTGAATTTGTGTGCAAATCATAAACACAAAAGTGTAATCTTTCAACAACTCTGGCCATTAAATGATCTGCATGTTTAGTGTAGTGCCCTTTCAAGTAAATCTGTGAACTTCCAAATGTGTTCAGATATGCAATCTCTTAACCAGATAATTAAAATTTCCAGCAAAAGATAAATAATTAGTTTTCTTAATTTGAATTAAATTTTCTAAATACTTCCAATGGTACAAATAAATGTTTTTTTTTGTTATTTTTGCTGTTGCTGTCTAGATATTAGAATTCGCTCTTTAACTTTGGTAGCAGTGTAAACGATTGTATAATGGTAAGTGGTTATGAGGTTACCATAGACAAAGGAAAATACAAATTGAATGACGAGTGTATTGCGCTAACATTCACTGACGTTTTACTTACAGTATCTCTAACGACTGTAATCCCACAAATGAGCCGTTTTGTACGGCTGTTAGATTATTTTCACTCAGATCCCTATCGGAGAAACAGTTGTAATTTTACAATAAACTTGTTAACATCTATGTGCGATCGCTTTACAACTTTTGTCCGTTAAATATTCTTACTAGTTTGGTTGGTTGTTACAAAGTTAATGTCGAAATATCTACCAACACGAAAAGCCGCATTTTGCGTAGTATGCGTGTTTAATTCTATGTATATACATCATTTCCATCCATTCCACTCAGTTTATACCTTGATAATGGTGTCAAGTCGACACCGAAACGTCAATATTTTTATAGCGTTAATTTTTATAAGCAAGGTTTTTAAAACCAAACCTCTTATAAGTGTAACAACAGCAGTGTATTAAAGTTTTGCATAAGAGCGGAGAGATTTTATTGTTATTACGTCTGCCCCTCCCACCTAAGGGGGTTAAGGGAAGGCTAAAAAACCCCAGTCTAAGTATGGTTAAACCAATTATTTTTCATTAGGAAATTATTTATTTCCGAAGACAATTTAACAATAACAAATAATTCAAAGAAAATATAATTAATGAAACTATTGAAAATAACCGGTAATATCATCATGACAAGAATACCGTACCTGAAAAGAACTTGTAATTTAACAATACATTACATCGCTCTGTAAAACACGAACTTGAATTACATTGAATTACAAAAATAATGTAAACACTAAACCCTTCTTTTTACATTATAAAATAAAAGTAAAGGGAAAACTGTAAATGGCATTTGGCTAGCTGATATGTAGTCTGTTAATCTTTTTTGATTGACTGATGGAAGCCTAAAACTAAAGTCAAGACTAGAAAATCATTTTCTGACGTAACGTACCAGTGAAAACAACGGTGGTAATAAGTACTACTCAGATGCTTTCCTTACAAAACACAGATAAAGAAAAATAGTGAAATGAGGAGTTATCAGCGCGGCTGGCAATCGTAACGGTGTTACTTACAGTTCATACAAGGAACTTAATCCATTAAATGCACCCTTGGAGATGGTTGAAATCTTGTTATCATACAGATAACTAACAAAGAAAAATTTGTGCTTTGACAAGCATTTCGTAAACAAACGCGTATAAACATTCAATAACTGCTGTTCTCTAGAAGTGCATATTTACCTTAAAAACAAGCTGTTTCATTTTTTTCAGAGGAATTCTTTGAAGTTCAACAAGTTATACAGATTCTTCCAAATTCATAAAATTCATGATAGACAGTAACGTTTCTAGATAAACTATTCGTTCTCCTTGTCCTTTTCTTCTTAACGCATATAATAAAAGAGTGCCAAATCCTTGTGTTGCTGTCTTTTTTGCCTTCTTGAATAAGCACTCACAGGGAAACTGGGTACTAGTTGACGTTGCGTGATTTATCCTCAATTTTTTTCTGTTTGACCGCCGTTCGACCAACCCATACTTTTGAACATTTGGAGAAAAAAAACTACAATAGCAAATACATTAGAGCAAACCCGTAAGGTATCAAGTTTTTGTTGAGAGCTTATCCTCTACTCAATTTCAACGTCTCCTTTTGAAATAGCTTTTTAAACAAACAGCTGGTCTACAAATAGATGAAAGAAATACAATTCGAAAGACCAGTTATCAGTAGTCGTGCTACTTACAGGTCCTCTAACAACGATAACCCCTTAAATGTATCCTTGGCGATGGCTATTATGTTGTTGTGCATCAGATGCCTAACAGAAAAAGAATCGCAATCAATCTAAATGTGCTGTTTGTGAAAGGTTCGTGGTCAGGATTATAGCAGAGGGTACGAATTATTTCTAAGGATTCGACTATTACATCCATTTTCAACAAATATGCTACCGCTTTGTTCAAAATCCACCTGCTTTATGTATTTTTGCTTTGTTTTATGGGGTCACTACATCTTGTGAGTCATCCATTGATCTTATAAAGAGAGGAGATTAGATGAAAGCAAACGAAGAAAACAAATCATCCAAACGATCGCCTTTTTCTAATAGTAAAGAAAACATTCTTTTGCTAGATTTGAAGGTGCTCTATAATCTACCATAACCCCCTGTTAACATCCACTTCGGCTAAAGATCCAAAGCTTATAGATCCCTCGATTATCAGCACCTCGGTTAAATTCCCATTTGTTTAAGTTGTTTTTTTTTTCAATCATTCACAAACTCGCTCACTTTCAATCACAAGGAAATGTTTTTTTCACAACAAATGTCGCGCACAACAAAAACTGAGCGTCCGGGATATACTGAAAACAGTCACCTGACAGTAATCAGGTGAAAATCACACGATTCAATGTTCATTTCATTCAATGTTAGGCCGATCTCTGCAGAATGCATTTTTAATTAGTTTGCCTGGAAGGAAAACAATCTCTTTTTGGTTTTTCGATAAAACATCAAAAGAAAGGTGGATAAAAAGGTCCAAGCAAACTTCTCTTTTTTACTGACCATCTTTGCTGTTACTGAAACCCATCATGTTTATTGACGATTATATGAATTGTTACTCCAGTAAGGAAGTTTGCTTCAAGCCATGTGCTAGTTGCTGGCCATCCTGGATTACCAAGGAAACATTTCAAGATGATTTGTCTGTTGGCATTTGGAATTTTGTTAGTTAAAAAGGATTAGTATTTTCCGACGCAGCATCATTATCTGGAGATTCGGACTCCGAAGCCGAAGGTGTAGTATGTTCTTGAACGATATCTGGTAAACAATTCTTCCGGCTGTAGCAGTTTCGGTCGCGTTTTATAACCGACGATTTCATTTACTTACTTTGATTCGGTTTGTAGAATTTCCTCTTTGAAATTGAACTCTATTTTCCCACGAAAACAGAGCAAAATGAAAGCAATTTAATTCAACCTACCTCGAAAACATTTAAACTAATATCAGTTGCCTTCCTCGTGCTGTTAGAAAAAATAACTGCGAAACGCGACGCCAATTTGTATTCACTTATGCAAATTAGGAATGGCAATGTATATTCAGAGCTCGAGTAGCCAATAAGAGTGCGTACAAAGCACTTTTCACTGGTTTTGCATATCCTAAAAGAAAGAAAATAGTTCGAATGACAAACTATCCGGCTGAAATAATCCGGCCTAGACATGTTACTTACAATTCGTTTAGTGATGTTAGTCTTGAAAATATGCCGATGGGGATAGCTGTTAATCTGTTCTGATCTAGACCCCTAACAAAGAAACACTTGAGCTTTTAGAAGCAACTATAAAAACGTGGGTGTGTAATAACTCTGCAACGGCATTGCTAGAAATGGCCTGCTTTCAGGGTTGTTGATTCTCAGCTAATGAAAAAATGTTGGATTAAACTTAGCATGTATGCTTAGTGTAGTGTTGTTTTAATCTGAAAATGTACATGTAAGCATATCTTTGGACTTCAATTTGTTTTTAGTTATGCAGTCTCTTAATAAATAGCTTAGGTTTTCGAGCCACCTATTTTAAGTTACATTATTCTTTTTTTGGTTTGAATCAAATGTTGAAGCATTTCCAAAGTGTGCAAATAGAATGTCTTGGTTGTTTCGTTTGTTTGCTTTTAAATGGCAGAAGCCCAAAACCGAAATCCAGACTAGCGTTTGTTTAGTAGCAAAGGTTTTTGTCAAGAAAATAGAAAATCGAATAAAATTATTAGCCCTTTGTTTGTACTTACAGCGTCTCTAATGACAATAACCCTGAGAAGACGTCATCTGGGATGGTTGCTAACTCGTTAGCAAACAGCTCCCTAACAAAAAAAATGTGTTTTTATAAAAACCTCACTAATGTAAGTGTGTAATCACTGTACAGCTGCTTCCAGTTAAATGATCATTTCTGGTTAGCTGTTATAAAATAAAAATGGAGATTCCGTGCAAAGAAGAAAATTTCACGGGAATTTATTTTTGCGATTGGACAAATTTTATGTTTCGCGGCAAGAAATTTTTGTGGATTGCGGTAACCTAAAACTTCTGACAGGAGCTTTTTTTTGTGGTTCGCTATTTTCTTTGAGTGAAACGAGAGACGCTGCGGCTAACAAATTTAACGTTGTGTTGAAGACCAGATACTAAAGTAAGACGTTTTGTGCATTAACGATACGTTTTCTTCTACTGACAATGAACGTTTGTCGCACAAAACTGAAAAAACATTTTTATATTACTCTGAAATACAATTCTGTCAGTGATAACTTTAGTTAGTTATAGATCCTGAAGGCATTGTGTCGAGAAAATACCGGCGAAAGTGAAAGAAAGTGATTTTTCTGTTAATGAAGTTAATTTTTGCGGGAATTTATTTTTGCGATTTGGCCAAAAATCCGCGAAAACCGCAAAAATAAATTCCCGCGAAATCTTTTTCTGGCACGGTAACTACAAACATGAAAAACTGTTAGTTCTTAGCCTTTTCAAAGACTAAAAGTGCTACCGCTTAAACAATTTGGAAGAAAACATTCATCTCTATTCAATATGTGCACTTTCTATGGGATTCCTTTATTTAAAGTAAGTTTTCAAAAAAAAGGTAACCACAATATTAACAAATACTAACACGTGCAACAAATCTGTAAAATGTATATGCATCTAAAAATCTTTATCAAATACCAAACACTGGATATTGAATTTCTGGTAATTTGATTGGCTCTCTAAACAAGGTCTAATTCCTGTATCCTGTAGTTTGTCCAAATATGGAAACTGACAAATTTAACACGGAAAATTTCCCTCAAAATGTCCGAACACTCGAGTCGGTAGAAATCTAAAATTCGAGGTATTTTTATCCACTGTTTGGTATTTAATAAAACAATTGTTCCACTGACGCTCGTTGGATATGCCCTCCGCACCTCGTCCGCTATCTAATAGCTGATAGCTGATGTCCCACGCGCGCTAAACACGTGTGAAATCATTGGTAAAGATTCCCTTTTAATCTTTACTTATTTACCCTATTTAACCTGTGTTTTCTTGAATTCTCTCAGCCTTGGGGAAAGATTCTTCTCCCTTCTAAAACAATAAAACTCTGAACAAACCTTAATTGCTATAAGTTCTACTTGTAAAAAGTCTAACAATTGACCAGCAGGTCATGACATCAGAGTCACATCACGTCATTATACGTTGTTATTTACAGTCTTTTGAACCATCTTTACAAATTTCCAAAGAAGCCATCAAAACAGGCTATATTTACATTAAAGAGTGCAAATATAATTTAAACTACTTTTTGTGACATAGTAATGACATGATTGAAATGTCTTGGTAAATTTTCACGGTTGCGATGGAAACTCCGTGTAAAATTCAAATTTGCAACAGATTTAACGTAATGACCAAACAGTCCTCGAAAACATCAAATTATTAGCTACTTAAAACAAAGAGCTAAGGTCTTTTTTAAATGACCTCAAAAAAAATACCAGTTCGACCAGCTTGTTATAGTGTGTGCCAGAACAATAATGGTCTCCACTTATGCACACCAAGTATCAAAACAAAGATAACATTGGATCAATGACCTTTTTAGGTCACTGAACAGTACTGACACTCCTGAGTGTGCTGTAAAACCTTTTTTACTTCTTGTGGCCAACGCACCTTTATTTTTTTTAATTTCATTCGATTTAACAGGTTCCCCATATTCTTTCAGATAGATTTTAGATTTAGATTTTGTTTTTACAATTAGCATAATAACCCTTGTCATATTCTAACTTCCATATTTAAAGTACTGTAACTTTATGTTTAGAACTGTTCCATATAAGTATTTAGTTATTAGAATAGTTATAACTTAAAATGTATAAAATTTTAAGTTGTTTGTTACCCTAGCAACAAGGAAGGCCTTCTTTGTCTCGTATTTAAATTCTTTCAAAACTGGTGTAGGAATTTAGTACAATAGAAACATGGAACTAAGTAAATGTTTAATAATACTGGAGAAAACTTAAACCTTAAGAAATAGAAAATTTACGCATGATGCACCACGTTATCTGTTTTGTTACATTCCACTGTCGATAACTGTAGAAAGCTAAAAAAAAATTAAAGAATTAAAAAACTGTATAAATGAAAATTAAATGAGGAAAAATGTCCAAAAATTTGAAAAAATCCTAAAAACAGGAAATTCCGAAAATCTGAAAGTCACACTTACTTTAAAATTACCACGAAAACAGCACACCTCGTATCGCAACAAATGGTATGCAAAAGATTTACCGTCAAAATTTCAGGAAGTCGCGATGGTTGATGGCTGTACTCCCAACCGTTCCCAAGGCTAAAGAGGATTAACCGAAAGAAACCGTAACTTGATTTCTCGTTACTGCTGTGACTGCTGTTATTCCTATTGTCAGCCGTCTAACTTAAGCCATATTATTCATTTTCCAATGCAATATTGAATTTCTAAAAGGTGCAAAACAAATGTTCTTGTTTTTGTATATGTTGTTGCCTTTGACTGACAGAAGGCGAGAACGGAGGAGCAGAATAGAAATTGGTTTGCTAACGTAAAGTAGGAGTAAAATCAATAGTGATGACTACTGAAAATGAACTTGTGTTGAGCATACTTTTTTTACATGAAAGAAAAAAGAATGTCAAATGAATCAGTAATTTTAAGGCAGACATTTGTTGGCGTGTTACGTACAGTTCCGTTAACGACGTTAATTCTGCAAATGCGCCACTGTCGATGACTGAAATCTGGTTATCCCACAGCCACCTAACAAAGAAAAACACAATGTGGCCAAACTCTTTTCTTTTGTTCTCATTTTTTATTTTTGCCTTCTATTCTTATCCGTTTTGTAGAAGTTTGAACAGCAGGTTAAAGTCACTGCAGCCGTGGATCCCATTCTTCTGGGTTGTCCAAAAGAGATACACACATATGTGGCGCAAAGGCCTTAACTTCAATTGATCATATTTGTTAAACTTAGATTATTTTCTAAAAACAAAACCATGAGATTATGCTATGAATTTCGAGCTGATCAATGTTCAATGACCGTTACAATGTGATTTGCTTTTAATGTATTCAGACTGGCTATTTATGTTATGTGGTTTGTGACCATATATACACTGTAAAAACAGGTGTGCTTCCAGAGTACACCATGATGTGCTCTCTCAATACACGTTTTGTCCTTAAAATAACACACCTTTTGGTGTGTTTTAGAGGTGTGTTATTTAACACACCATTGTGTGGTTTGGGAGCACACCATTTTCAAATGCATAGTTCACGCACCTTTGGTAACACGTTCAATTTACACACCATGGCGTGTTGTCAGAGCACATGAAAAGTGTGTCACTGGGACACACCTTGGCTTGATATTATTTTAACACACTTTTTCGTGTGTTATAACAAAGGTGTGTTTTGTAACACACCCTGATGTGCTCTGCAAACGTATCAAAAGGTGTGTTCAAGTATTTCTCACTAAGTGTGTAAGCTAACATACCTTTACTGTAAACCTGAAAAAAACACCAAAAGGTGTGTGAAGGTATTTCTGACTAGGGTGTGTAAACTAACACACCTTTACTATAACCTGAAAACACATCAAAGGGTGTGATAAAGTATTTCTGACAAAGGTGTGTTAAATAACACACCTTTACTATAAACCTGGTAAAACACAATAAATTTGAGGTACATACTATTTTACACATCAGAGTTCTAATACACTCGAGAATATTCCACGAATTTTTTTGAACAAACTCATAGGTAACTACAACAAACTTTTAAAGTTCCAAACCAAACTTATTCACAAATCGCAATTCATGCATCATCTCAACATCGAAACAAAACTTATCAAAGAACTATATAAGAATAGTGTATATTTGTACCCGAGGTTTTCAAAGAACCGTATTGTTTTAAGGTTAACTTATAAAAGTTGACAATCAATTCTTAGACTTTTTTCAAACAAAACATGAGCATATATTTTTATGTCCCTGTAGTCACTAAAAATGTTAGTATAACAAAATAATTAATAAAAGCTGATTGGTAATTGGTCGATCGAGGTTTTCCTGCTTCAAAATAATAATGGCGAGCAAAAGAAAGGCATCAGCTTCGATCCTAATTACGAGCTTCTTTGCAAAAAAGACGAACACAGGCAACAGAGAACAGAAAAATTCCAATCTGTAAGTAATGTCTATTTGATTGTTTCAGTGCATCTGGAAAATAATCTACGATCTGTGACACTAGCTGGTGAAATGACAAATGTTGACTTGTCATCTCGATCGTTTTGATCTGCAGTCAATCAAAGCAGAACTTGAAGTATTCGGCGACAAATTGCAGTGAAGCTCCAACGATAGAGCAACCAATCAAGTTAAAAATGAGAGGGAAGCACAACTATAGCTATAACAGTGCGTTGGAGGCCAAATATCTCTGGCTTGGGCCCACACAAGATCTATCATTGTTCTGCAAACTGTGCAAAGCTTCGAACCACCAAAACAACTGCAAAGTGTGGAGCGAATTACCAAACCATTGTCTTCGAAAAGACATCGAAAGACATTCAAAATCGAAGCAACATGCTGAAGCTGTTCAGCGAGAACGGATCCGACTAGCATCCAGAGATGAATGGGGCGTCAAGCAAGCGTTTGAAGAAGGACTCGTAGTTGAGAGGAAGGCAGTCTTAGCGTTCTTTGAGTCGCTGTACTGACTTGCGAAGGACGAAATCGCGCACACTACCAATTACGAATCTCTTCTTGTACTAGCCCGTGATCGACTTGGATGCGAGTTCATCAAAAGTTTCGCGTCGGCAAAAATGCCAAATACACCAGCGAAAGAATCATGCAGGAACTCATGGAGATCTTGGGACAGCAGGTCTTGAAGTCTTAGCTGAACTAATGAAGAAGAACGGACGTTCGTAGGACTGAGGGCAGACAAGACAACAGACATCTCAGTCATCAATCGAAACTGCCCTCCTGAACAACCTGAAATGGCATGATTTGGACATAAGAACAGTTATTTCTCTTGGTTCAGATGGTGCTACTGTTTTTGTAGGTAAGATGACTGTCATTTGTTGTGTTTATGAAATTTTAAACAAAAATAAAACAAAGGAAAATCTTCATCAAATTCCAACAATGCAACATACATTTTTTTGTATATAAATCCCTTAACTGGCTTTTTTGTTAGTTTGCAGTGTATGACAGACTATCACAGAAATATTCGCATGTGAATTTGTTTGTTACATGGATTGATTTTTGTCTTTCAAACAGGGAAGCACAATGGTGTTGTAGTGAGACTGGAAGTGGAAGTTTGATCACATATAATACACTACAGGCAACGTCACGCATGGTGATTAATACATCAGAGAGATGCGCTCAGTATCGGCTAAGAAATCTTCCACAGTAAGATATCCATGCTCAAAAAGAATAGCTCTAATTCGTTCTTAGAGCCTTTGTACTGCTGTCAAGTGTTTGTTCATGATAAGCCCCTCAATAACCATTCGAGCAGTCAACTTGAGTGAGATACGAGTCAGGTGTAGCATCGTATCACTATGCTGACCGTTAGAATCATGCTGTAGATTGAAGACTAATTTCTCCTGATCCAGTTTCTCCTGACCCAGGAGAAGGTAGACATGAAGTGCATTGACTGTTGCCACAGCAACAGGTCACAACCAAAACATTGGAAGCTTTTGTTAGGGGTCAAGTTAACCCCCTTCTTAACCACTTACGTTATGACTATAAGCACACACTAGAAATAAGTTTTCTAAAGTAAGGCAACACTTGAAATGGTGGTATTGGTTTGCACTTTGTAATTGCGTTAAAAACTATAGAACGCACTGTAAACAGCGAACTCATAGGTCTCTGTCGGTGGCTTTCATCTAACAAAATTAACTCTGAATATCCAAAAATCAAATTTTGTTATATATCGTCCTCGGCAGAAAAAAGTCACTAACAAGCTTCAAAGAAATATACATGATACCACTTTGAACAATTTAAGTGTTCCGCTCGAAAATAAATATCACTTAAAATTCTTAGGCATTTTAATTGACAAAAACCGCACTTGGAAAACGCACATCGATAATATTGCGACTAAAATGAGTAAAACGGTAGGACTGATTGATAAATTACGACATTTCGTTGCGTTCCATACACTTTTAAATATTTACCAATCTCTGATAAAGCCTTACTTAACTTTTGGAATAACATGCTTGGGCCAGGCCTGTATCACATCCCTTAATTAACTCCTAGTACTACAAAAGAAACTCTAAGATTTATGTATTTCGTTGACAGGAAAACACATGCCATCCCCCTTTTCTGGATGCGAAAATCTGACCAGTTAGCTTTTTGTGTTATTGATCGACAGCCGTTTTATTGCATGATATTCATACAACTTTAGCACCTAAATATATATACTTAGATCTTCAGCAGCCAACAGGCTCTATAGGAAGAAATTCAGTCGTAAACTACAAGAGCATTCAATATCAAATTCATGGTGCAAAACTGTGGAACGAGATACCAGCCTCATTGAGAAACTGACAAAACTAAATCCACCTTTAAAAGAAGTATAAACTCTCATCTTTTAACTGCACTCTTTGAACAAGACAATTACATTTTAACAACTGAAAATATGAATTTTCCTTCTCAATAACATTTTATAATCGGTGACTTGCTTCGTCACGTCATTACATCTATATCCATAGTTGCTGTAAATATTCTTGCTTGCCATATTATTTTTGTTATTTATTTTGTAAATGTAATTATTTAATATAAACTTAATCTCTGCCCGCTTCGATTAGCTATGATATTAGCGGGCAGTTTAAAATTGTAAAATTATGTAATTTGTTAATAAAAAATACTGTTTTTGTTGTTGTTGTTGTTGTTAAACCATATAGAAAAGGAAAATAGTTCAAATGACAACTTGTCAAGCTGAAATAATCCCACTTACAATACTTCTAGCGATGTACATCTTGAAACTGTGTCGTTGAGAATGGCTGTTATTTGGTTTTTATGTAGATACCTAACAAAGGAACGGCTTTGTTTTTACAAGCAATTCAAAAGTATCCGTACCTGATACTCAGTAACTGCTCTCAATTGATTTTTTTATACTGGGTTTGCTGTTAAAGTTGTTGTCGAGATAACTACCCACACGTAAACCCGTAAGAACATAGTTCTCTCATCACTGTCCCAGATAGAAAACAAGTAAATGAGAAGAATTCAGATCGATTTATCGTTTGTAGAACTACTTGTGCTTATACACTGTAATTCACCATTTTGCTAGTCTTAATGGTCTTTATAAGCTACCAAAACTTGGAATGCTTAGTGCTGTCATGTATCAATCTAAAACTGTAAAGATGTTAAACCGACGGAAGCTCAAACCCAAACTTGAGACTAAAAATCCGTTTGCTAACGGAAAGTAGCAGTTAAAAAGATTGTTATGGTTAGTACTGCAGAAGCCACATTAAGAACAACAGATAGAGAAAGTATATCTTAGTTGACCAGTTGTCAAGCTGAGAATCGTCCGCATGTTTACTTACATTATTTTTAAAGACGGTAACATTGTGAAAGCGCCCTTGGCGATGGTTGTAATACTGTTCCTTTGCAGCCATCTAACAAAAAATAACGAATTGTGCTTTTACAAGCAATTCGTAAACATATATGTCTGTAATTACTCAAAACGTGCTTTCCGTTGAACCATCGAATAGGGTTTGCAGATATAAAGTTAATTTTGTTAGATTATCTAACGCAAAACAACCGCCAGAACTAATCCTTTAAGTTCTAGATTTCAAAAATGCAAGACTAGGGCGGAAACAGAATTTTAGCGAAAAGCGCTCTGAATGACTTTTGAAGATTCGAAAATTACATTACATTTTCAACAAGTTTGCTACGGTTTGGGACAAAATCTACTGGTTTTACGTATTTTTTCTTATATAGTTTAAAGAATATCAATTAAACCGTGTGAGCCGTTTTTTGATCCGCTGTAGAGACTTGTTAGAAGAAACCAAACCAAAAAAAGAAATTTTGTTTCACCCACTTGTGTTTACTATTTATTTTGTAAAGTGTCATCCAAGTTTTATGTATCTATCACCCTTGTTCCAATAGCAAAGAAAACATATTTTTGGAACATTTAACGTTGTTTTTGAACTACTATAAATCCTGCTGATAATCTTCATCGGTTGAAAACTCCTTTGATTACAATTTACTTTATTTCCCTTTTGGTTAAAAACTATTTGAATATAAGTCCCCACGGTGAAAAGCCCTCCTCGTTTGTAAGTTCTTAAATTTTAACACCTTCGATTGTTTTGCCCTACAGTTGTAAGACTCCCCTATTATAAACCCCTTCAGTGATAAGCCTCCTCAGTTGTAAGCTCCTTCGGGTGTAAATCCCTTTACCCGTGAACTATATATCTCGGTTATATATTCCTTGAGTTGCAAGCCCCCTCGGTTCAAAAATCCCTTGCTAACGTGCCATCTCGTTTTAAACCCCTTTGGTTTCAGGGTCTTTAGATATCTGCCACTTATAGGTTATCAAACGTCCTTTCCGATGTAAGCTGCCTCTGTTATAACACCTATCGTTTATATGCTTTACGAGAAGGTAAACATGAAGTGCATTGACTGTTGCCATAGCAACAGGTCATAAACAAAACTTGACTGTTGTCATTGGAAGTAATTAACTAGGCCAAAGCTGTTTCCATGTCAAATAGCCAGCTTGTGTGAGGAATAAAGTTAACCCCCTTCTTAACCACTAGAAATTAGTTTTCTAAAGTAAGGCAACACTTGAAATGATGGTATTGGTTAGCACTTTGTACTTGCGTTAAGAACCTTATAGAAATGAAAAATAATTCGAATCAGGCTAAAATAATCCGACTTACAATTCTTCTAGCGATGTGAGATTTGAAAATATGCCGTCGGAGATGGCTGGTATTTGGTTATCATGCAGATAGCTACGAAAGAAATGACTTTTTTTTTACAAGCAACTTAAAAACATCCGCACCTAATACTTAGTAACTACTCTCATTTCATTTTGCATACTGGTTTGCCGTTAAGGTTGTTGTCCAGATAACTACCCACACGAAAACCCGTAAAAAGATAGTCCTTTTAACACTATCCCAGATAAAAAACAAATAAATGAGAAGAATTTAGGTGAAACTCAAATTCGATTTATCGTTTGTAGAACTACTTGTGTTATATACTGTAAATCACCGTTTTGCCAGGCTCATTGGTCTTTATAAGCTACCAAAACTTGGAATGCTAAGTGCAGTCCTGTTTCAATCTAAAACTGTACATGTTAGCAAATTGGTTTTTACCTGTTAAGTTGCTATTTGACTGACAGAAGCTCAGAAATTCGTTTTCTAACGGAAAGTAGCAGTTAAAACGATTGTAATGGTTAGTACTTAATGCATTAAGAACATTGGACATAGAGAGCATAATTTGAATGGCCATGCAGTTTTCAAGCTGAAAATCGTACGCATGTTTACTTACAGTAACCGTAAAAACGATAATCCTGTGAATGCGCCCTTGGTGATATCTGTAATCTCGTTCTCATACAACGCTCTAAAAAGAAAAAAAATGAAGCAGCCTGTTGAGAGCTGTACCGCGCCGTGTCTCTGGCCAGTCTCGTGATCTGTCACGCATTCCACGTGACAGATCACATTCGACCCGAAGTCAGTCGAAACGTTGTCAATTAGTTAAATGAGTCGAATATTTGATTTAAATTTCCTCATTCCCTTTTCTTCCGTTCCTTGTTGACTAAATTGATTTATTGATAACACTAGTGTGTCAATTCACTCAGGATTGTTGAAGAAGGCTGAAGGGGTGAAATAACTTTTACTTTAGTAGCTCAGTGTATTGCTGTTTCAATCTGAAATCTACATGTCAGCAAATCTGTACATCGCAACTAGTTGCATTTGCCTTTAGACTTGTAGTCTGTAAATCTGCTGTGTTCGACTAACGGAACCCCAAAACCAAATTTTGTTCTAGAAAACCGTTTTCTAGCGTAAGGCAAGACTAAAAATGATGGCATTGGTTAGCACATTGTACTTGCGTTAAGAAGCATAAGTAAAGGAACAGAATTCGAACTACAACTTATCAGGCCGAAATAGTCCAGCCTTGACGTGTTACTTACAATATTTCTAGCGATGGCACTTCTGAAAACGTGTCATTGGGAATCGCTGTTATTTGGTTTCGCTGAAGATACCTAACAAAAAAAAACTATTTTTGCAAGCAACTCATAAACACCTGTATATGATCCCTCAATAACTGCTCTCCATTAAGTTTTTATAGTGGGTTTGGTGTTAAAGGTTTTGTCAAGACAACTACTAACACGAAAAAAGTAAGGCAATAGTCCTCTTGTCACCAGATGCAAAACAAATACTGAGATGAGAAGAGAGAGCACCCTCCTTTACAGACCTACAGTCAGAAGGCCCCTTGTGTATAAACCCTAGTTATATGTCTGACCACCGGCTCCCAAAGAAGCTGCTGTATGGTGAGCTCCAACATGGAAAACGCTCCCGCGGAGGCCAAAAGAAGCGTTTTATAAAGACACCCTTAAAGCTTCGCTGAAGGCCTTCAGCAGCAGCCCTGCCTCGTGGGAACGCATGCGCATAGTGTGCGATAGATCGGAGTGGCGTCTGGCGGTTCGAGAAATCCTGTGAAGATATCAGAACAGCTGCAGCAGAGCATTGCAGGCAGCTTAGGAAGAGCAAGATAGGTCGCCATCGGCTGCCTATATTCAATGTCCTCACTGCCCAGGAACATTTAGAGCGCAGGTTGGCCTCACCAGCAATCTGCGCATGCACCCAGTAATAATTGATGGTCCTCGTCATTGCGACGGACAAACACACACACTCGGTTAGAAGCCCGCTTGTGTATAAAACCTATCAGTTAACAAGCCTCGATTATCAGCACTTTTGTTATGAGCTCCCTTGGTTATCCGCCTCTTCGGATTTATAAAACCCCATCGATTATAACCCCATCGGGTAGTAGGTCTGTTTGTTTATTACAAACTCCTTTCAGTTATAAGCCCCCTTGAGTATAATTCTGTTCGATTGTAAAACTACGTAAGAATTTGCTGTTAGTATTTGCATGATCTTTTCCAGAATTTAGTTAAAAGAAATTTCTCATGACGTTTTTTAAGACTGATTAAGATGATGGTGATGATAGATAATGATAATGACGAAATAATTTTTAAGATAAAGACAATAATTTCTGTTCCGGTAATATGAACGAGTGGAACTTTTAAAATGATACACAATTTTTCCACTGAAACCGGATATTGTATTTTCTTTCTACACTGCTGAATGGCTTCCTCCTAAAAAACTAAAAACTTCACAACTCCACGATATTCATGGCGACCAAATCACCGCAAATGAGGTATATGCACTTCATTTCTATTTATTCACTAACAAAGACTCCTTTATTACGGCTCCCTTTGCAATTGCCAGATTTAGCTTATAAGTTAGTCCAATCTGTCTTGGTATTCATTCTTCAATCGAGCCCATCCAAGACGAGTTATCTATTTTTCGTCTAGAGTTTTAATGACGTTGTACTTCGTTGATCTAAATGTTTTTAGCCTGGGCTCATGCTGGAGCTGAACTGATCTTAAATGGTACTTTCGCGGCTTTACACATTCGCGAGCTCGGATGACAGCTATGGTCTCAAAGCCAATAAAAACGAAGATCAGCAACTGTTTGTGCTTTGTTGCTATTCTTTTGTCGTAAAACCACAGAAATTGGCATTGTTTCGGTATCACAGCGGATAGTGACCCACGCGGATAGTGATCCCCCGGACACAATCCGTTTGCGGATACTGACTCCCGGGGACCACTATCTGCTAGCCCCATCCGCGGATATTGTTGCCTCACTCAAGTCTTCAAAACTCGAAATACGGCTGTTACAAGAGTCAAGATTGTGAACTATTCTTTAGCGTTTATATTATTAGTTTTTTAAATCCGATGAAGCGTAAATTATCTGTGTATTATTGTTTTCTTTCTTGAGTTGTTGTTTTTGTTTTGAAGAATGGCGTTTGATCGAACTCATCCACTACAAATGCCTGGTCGTGTAAATGTCATCATGATCATAAACTCTGATATATATATATATATATATATATCTGGCTGGATTTTCCAAAAGGTGCCTGCTGAAACGGGACAAAAAAGGCCTCATTTTCTCTTAAAATCGCCTAACTT
>JAOBYE010296540.1:0-15706 GCA_025403585.1 Parazoanthus swiftii | reverse complement strand
TTTTTTTTTACTGGGTTATAAAAAAAGTCCCCGCGTTGGTGATTTTGTGACCCCCCCCCCCCCCCCGCCTCACCCTTTCTTCCAACAACCAAAACGTGAACAGATTAAAAAGAAGTAGAATGAAGGCTTAACACAGTAGACTTTCGATAAGTCAAACCTTCAAATGAACAGAAAAAATATCTAAGCTATCGAGAGTTTGAGTTGTCAGAAGTGAATTAGGGAGAAAACGGCTTGATAGAGAATAATTTTGATTCGAAATATTAGTGCGAGGTTCGGTATACAAGGGGTCGAGAGTCTCGAGAGTCAGTTATATATATTTCTATAGTGGAAATGATTTCCGTAGTTGCATTTACTATTTTCGCAAACCTAGTGGTTTTGCAGGTACCTGTCACAATGGTAGCAGTCATTGATATTGACTTCAACGGTAGTTACTCATACAATAAAGATATTTTCATACCCTGAAATTAAATTCTATTAAACTTAAGGAGCATTTTTAAAGATGGAGTAGTTAAGTAACATTATTGCCTAGGTTTCTGGCAGACCAACCCTCGCCAAGCACACAATGAAACAATCTAAATACTATACATGAACATAACTTCTAGTAGTTCACCAGATTCAAGATTGATTTAGTTGTATAGCGGTTTCGGTAGAAATCAAACATAAATCCGTGACGCAAATTATTGTGTTTCAAAGGTTCGACTCAGATGTTTCTACTCTTATCTTCTCCTTATCAGTCTTCGACTACTCGCTCAGGTTTCGTGCTAACTAGCCAGTTTCAAATAGCCTGTAATCTGCAAACATACTTGGTTACAACAAGGAACCTCACCGCAGGTTATAGT
This sequence comes from Parazoanthus swiftii, assembly GCA_025403585.1. Lineage (NCBI taxonomy): Eukaryota > Metazoa > Cnidaria > Anthozoa > Zoantharia > Parazoanthidae > Parazoanthus > Parazoanthus swiftii. Next base: position 14,867 of record JAOBYE010296540.1, on the reverse strand, counting down.
TTTAAACTCATTGTGATTCATATATTTCTTTACGCATGTAAATTGAGCACGTCTGGCACTCTTTTTAAAAAAAGAGTTTTATTATTTTTATTGTGTGGTTAAGCCATATACCGTGGTTGGTTGTCTCAAAGGCAAAATCCAATCAACGTGGTAATTCTGCTGGCTGGTTAACACAGTCGATGCGGTTTTTTTCTAATTAAGCCAAATAACGAAAGTCAAAACACGGTTAGCCTCTAAATATTTATACATACTGTTACATAACTACAAGCGAAAACGAACTAGCTTGTAGTGTGAAAGATCTCACGCGACGTCAAATTCACTTGTTTTGGAGTCATTGTTGAAAGCCTTGCAGCTTGTAGGCGGACCATCTTTTAAAAACCTTCTTTTGTTTATAGCATTCAAGTCCGATTTATCAGGTCAGTAGTAAGATGTCCTACCTCAATTTTCACTCATTAATAGCCATCTTTTTCTTACCAACCCAAGCTGTACCAATAGGGGGAATTCGGACTGACGAAAAGCCTGCAATGAAAATGAGCGCTTTCGTACGTGTCTAAGTATGAATGTCAAATCAGTATCAAGTTTCAGAGCTCGTAAACTTGCTTCAGTTGCCGGATAGATATTTTGAACACTTTAAAAAATACTGATGGTCTTCGTTTCAAAATTATCTTTCTCGAGCACTCGCGTACAATGTTACAAATTGATTTAAATATATAATCTTATCGTATTATTATTAAGGCCATAATACAGTAAGATTATCAGGCCTACACACGAGTTTGGCGCGATCGAAGGCCATTCTGATTATTTCGTATTTACGTTTATCGAATCGCGTCTTCAAAAAACGCAACTAATAACGGAGTCGCAAAACATAGCCTGCGAGCCGGCTCATTTTTTTGGGGAAAAATGAGCCGGCTCGCAGGCTACGCAAAACAACGTTAACGAAACCCAAATTTAGTTCATCAAATGCCTAAAATAACTTTGATTTATTGTCATCTGGAAGGTCCCAATAAAAAAGCTTAACAGCTCCAGCCTTTTTCTTTAGATTATAACTCTTCATCTCCGAGGTTACTATTTGCATGCTATGTTCAATGTCAAACTCAAGATTTGTTTTCCTTGAAAACAACCACACGGTCACTTTCATATCTTCCCCGACTGGGAAAGCGGTTTCTGTTTATAGTCTTAGAACGAAGTACAGGTTATATTGGACCAGTCCCGACATGATACATCTGCCAAACAATTTTGAAGAAGTTTGCAGTAGTAAACTAGTATTTGTGCCAACATGTTTGGGTCTCCATTTTCAATCAGACGGCAAGATGGTTGAAAGGCAATTCCTTAATTTGGCTAGCTTATACGATACCTTTCAGTGCTTTCTTTCATTCACACAGTTTCTAAAGGAGTTTATAAATTGACGACTTTCCTCAAAAGCTTGATGCTGATCAGTTATTCGGTTTGACCAATTGAATATAACTTTATAATAAAAATCCCAGTCTTGGTTGATATAATCACCCTGTACTATTTCGAAACTATATTCGAATACAATGTTACACATCCCCCGATGCTTTCTTGACTCGCTTAACCTTATGCAAAACATTTTATTCACAAGTATAAAGTAGAAATGAATATTCCAGTACTGCAACAAACTATTCCAAGAATCGTTATTTGAACAAAAAATTCAAAGTTACATTACGAAAAAGAATAATACGTTGAACAACAGATGGGGACCACTCCAATATACACCATTAAAACGAGCTAAATTGGAAGAGGTTGGAATACCTAACTAACTTACTCCAATGTTTGGTTCGTTTGCTTTCTTATTTACTGCAGCATTCTGTTGGAAAACTTTAAATGAGAAAAGAAGGATCTTGAGAGATATTGCACGCCTGAATTCGTAGATGGGTAGTCTTGAATTGGTAGAGAGAAAACAGCGAACTTCTTTACATTCCTTTCAGCCTTATTAAAAACCTTTCGCCCGTTCGGTGTATCACCAAGTATTTTTATCTGCCTTTGCATTAATTATGCTTATACATAACAAAGGAATATCACTTAAGGAAATCACTTGCCGAATGAATCACAGATGGAAACTATCACATGACCCCATGATTACTGACACCAATATTAGTGGATCTAAACAAAAAGTACAGGTATTAAGGATCATTGCATTACATCCAAGTACCAACTTTTGTGACTTTGTCCAATTTTTCGTTGCACCATCTTTTATTTCTTACAATTCAAGTTTCAAACGAGAAAGGTAAGATAGTGATCCAATTCCTAAACAGTTACAGTTATGGAAATTATCACGTTGTTTGTGCCCATGTTAACGTTTTAAAACCCATTAAGAATAGCAATTGTGAAACGAAAATCATATATTGCTAGCTCTCAATTAAGAATTTGACTGAATTGTGCTCTAGAAAACTTGCCAATAGTGTGTCATTACAAGATTTCTGGGCTTAAGAAACGAGGCAAAAAGTTGAATTTATTAAATTCATTGTTTTCATAACATAAAAAAATGTTATGCTCAAAGTTTTCTAGCTTTACCAACTTTTTTCGGTTGAAGAAAAAAAAATTGCGTTTTGGCACAGAAGTTCCTTCACAGCGAAATTGACGAAAGAGTTGAAACTGATGTTTACGGAAAATAGTTAGCTCGTAGATCGAACAGCGGGCTATCATTCCTCTCATTTGGCTTCAAAATAAACTTATCTCTGGAGATATTTGCATTTGTAGCTCGAATCGAACAAATTCTTTTTTATTAACTTTAAGTTTCTAAGTATCCAAAGACATGAAAGACGTGTGTCACAATTGCGATACATAAGCGTTGTTTTCCTTAACAACTGGCGTCTTTTCCTACATAAATTTCACCTGTTTCAAAAGCTACTTCAATTCTGCTGGTTCTAATCACAATCCCATATACAGCAACAGTAGAAGAAATTAATTGTTTTTCTGCATACAAATTAGCGTTCTCCTTTTGAGCGAAGTAAAAGCCGACGAAAATAAAAACAAATGTTGAAAGCGGTGTCTTTTGGCTAACGGATAAACACAACGTTCTTTGATTTATGATTGGAGCTCGTCACAAAGTCCGCATATTTTGCTAAAGATCATTTGTACTCACAGGTTTGCGCGGTCTGTGGTCCATGCGCTTGCTTCTCAAGTTAAATTCAATTTACTTTTGTGATTTCTTAAAACTTCTTGTAAAGAAAAAGTTTGACTTTGATTGACAATGAATGTACAAGAAGTAAGGTGCAAAGCTGAAACTTTTAAGTCGAAATTAACGAAATAGATAACCATTTTCAACTGAGGTAAGGGCAACTGGGTGTTTTATGTTTTCTCTGTCTTGTAGGTTAGAACAGATGCGTGCACACAAAGGTCTAGTATAAAACAAAACTACCAAAAGCAAGAGCTGGTTGTGTAGGCTGCTGTGGTTTTGAGAACTATATGTAGTGGCAACTTCGAAAATCGCCAATGTCGTTTTATCAGATTTTTCAAATTTTATACTTGTTTATACACTTGTGGAAACACATCGATGATATGTAAAATCAGTACATCACGAGATGCGAAAAAAATCAAAATGTACTTTAAATTTGGTTTTAACCCAGTTGAAATACTGACATGCACTCTGAAAGTTTACGGACCGCTACCGGATTGCTTTAAACAAGTTGAACGATCTACGATGTGTAATTGCTGTACTTTTCAATGTCAATGTCGCAATTTACTCAGACTCATTCAAATTTGATTTTTAACTTTGATTTTTGATAATGTACGAAAGTTGACGTGGTTAATGGATAACAGTCTTTCGCATGCCACAAATTGTATAATTATCTGCACCAACCCGGGAAAAGTTGGCCGACTTGGAACAAAAATAAATATCAAAACCAAGCTAGGCTTTTATGAAATAAATTTTGTTACTCCTATAAAAGTTAAAGTTACCTGTTTTGCATTTTGACTGCACATCGTTCACCGCAGTTGGTAATGGATCAAGAAATGCTGCAACTGTCTCATGACGCACTGGTTTTGATACTGTCGCCTTTTCTTTTCAAACGAAATCAGTACGTGAATTATTGAAACAAAACTATTATATCGATATCTGTGAAGCTACAGGCTTTGTTTTGTGGCCAAAATCGTTGTATCATAACTGCAGTGAAAACAACTTATCAAAACAAAAATAACACGCCAATTCTTACAAAAGATTCGCAAGATTTTAGATGGTCCTCGGTAATTAATGTTAGGATATTCTTCGGTGGTGCTTGGAAAATCTCGGAAGATCTTTGAAAAATTCCTTAGAAATCTTTCCAAATAATTGTTCAAAAATTCTTGGAAGTTGGTAACATTCATCAGCAAGATTGTTCTAATTTTGTCTATAATAATCGATATCGAAATGTAACATAATAGGTAATGTCATGAATTACTTGTTATTTATATATTTGTTTTAGAATTAAGTTTTCTCTGTTTTTAACCATTTTCTTACTTTATCTTGACAAATCAATGTACCTACAGTAATAATCTCCTATACCAATTATGGAACAATTTGACTGAGGTACTGAAAGAAGTTGCAAGGGTTTTCTAAAGTTGCTACTGAAAGGTTATCACTACTACTTGAGAAAGACATCATTTTGTTAACTAGATTTTCATACTGTTGTACAATTTGAAGAATATTTTTAGCAACGCCACAGTGCATTTGAAATCAAATACATCTAACTTACATGTATCTTGTCTGGCATCATGGCGAGAATGTGTGTTATGCCATTTTTGTTCGGCAGTTTGTAACTTTTGTCAAGTGTCCACATCGTCATGTGCTTGCTCGGTACTCACTACTCTTTCATCACTCCTCTGAGGTATTATCTAAAAGTTTTTATTTAAAAATCTTTCTCATAGGGTCGGACGGAGTACAACGATTCAAAAAAACGTTAACAACGATCTTGCTGCGACGAATGTAAAATGTTCTTTGAAGTTCATGCAATTGTTGTTGCGATTGCTCTTGCCTCGGTAGTTAAAGGTAAGGATAGAAAATGCGAACTAACCAATGTTTATCTGTATTCCTTTTCCTTGTTTCTGATTTTTTTAACAAACACAGTCTGCCGTGAAGGCTGCTATGAAAAGATATTTTTCGTTGAGATCAGCATAAAGACTAAATCTATTCATTCATTGACGTCGTTACCTTCCCTCCCAGGTGCAAAGTTCTCAGCTGAACAATCACTTATCAATGAACTACTGAAGGGTTACAACAAAGATGCGCATCCTGAGCCCCAGCAGATCAACAAGACCGCCTACAAAGTGATATTCGGCCTCGAACTGGTTCAGCTTGTTAACGTGGTAAGTGTAGTTGCAATCATTCTACCTATTTCTCGATTAAGATGACATTAGTTTTATCAATGTTTGTGAATGATTCCTTGTCATACCATTTTTACATTCTCATTATTTGGTGTAATCCGCCTCCAGACCGAGTATCTATTATTCCGATTCTTTAATTATTTCAATAAAACCAACATTTCTTTTAATCAGTCTCATTCCAACCCTGCGAAATCACGGTAACCACATGAACATATGAAGGCATGCAAGCTATCCAAAGGGATTATTTGAAAATAAACTCGTTAAAATCATGTTACAGTTTTAATGTGTTGTCGTTATTTCAATGACAGGACGATAAAAACCAAATCATCACAACAAATGTTTGGGTCAGGCAGGTAAGCAAACATGTATTTTAACCAATATAATGAAAGGCTATTATTGTTATCATTACCTTTCACGTTATCACTATCAGTATTATGACTACTATCGATACTATCATCAATATAACTACTTCGATATTCTCTTTTTATGCTGCCTCCTTCGTTTTGTTAAGAAGTACCTATTAGCAAGGAAATTTCCAGTGTTATAAACTAAGATATCCATGTCTATATTTTCACTCCCCTATTAAATACTTTGCGCTTTTTTAAAGTTGATTTGAAGTATATTGTGTTCATCCCGTCAGAGATGGAGAAACAGGTTACTGTCCTGGGATCCTGCAAAGCATTTTGGGATAAAAAAAGTACGAGTGGATCCCAAGCTTCTATGGATTCCCGATGTCGTATTGTACAACAGGTATTCACTTTTTTTGAAATAACTAAATACACTTTACTCTTTTATATACCAGATTGCATAACTGTGTATTAGTTAATTTTATCTGTTGTGTCTTGATACATTTCATACTTTCAACTGTGTTTTGGTCATATTTCAATGCAGAAAGCGGTAGGCTTTAGTGCGGTGCGTCATAAAATTGTCCTTTTGTTGCAAATGAAAACGGTCCGATAATCATTTTATTTTGCTTAATAATTTCGTAGTGCCCGATGACGAGGATTCAACAAGATAAACTCAACAGACTTAACTACGCGTAGCTGCTCCAGAGTCCGCCCTTTTTACTCGCTTTTTACGTGCTCTCTTCGTGCGCACCCCATAACACTTAAGACCTGTATGCACAAGAGATGTGAACGCAGACGCAGACATTAGCGCAATGTCATTCACATTTGAGACGCAAGTGGTGCAAGCTAAGAGGGTGCGCATGCGTGATTGTTGCTGTCTTTAGCTTGTGTATGCGTCTGCGCGTGCTTCACCACATTTCACACTAGAAAACTCGTAAAGTAGGAATAAACGCAAGTGCAAGGCGTGCAAAAAAAAAGAAAATTTCCCACAGTCACAGCTGTATTTTCTGCTCCTGTGTCTGCATTCGCGTCTCTAGTGTGAACAGGCCTTAACATATACAACCACAGGAGGCCCATCCACTACAGTGTTTGCCTTAACATGTCAGGCATGTCGAGTTGACTGTGTGCAGTAGTGTTTTTATTTTTGTTCGTTGTGTTGGAGTGGTTTCATGTTTTAAACTCGCCGAAGAATGCCAGTGTTTGTAGACTTACAACACACCTGGTAACTCGCGACCGCGAAGAAAGCGAATACCTTGTTGTCCAACCCTTGACAGAAGAGTCAGCGCTGTTACTGCTGCAGATTGGCCTGCATTTGGGTGTGTGTGCACCATGGTCATACCTGAGAGTTTTACTTAAAACCCCTATTTTGCCAATATCAAATCTTCAAATCCCCACCACCTCTGAGCTATCCAACTTAACACTTCTTTCGACGGTCCTGCAACGGAATGCAGTGAAGATGGCCACGGTGCTGTTGTTTTCTGATCCGTTGTCTTGTTACTATACGGGGAGCTCAAATACTGAGGATGACAACGTGAGGAAGATCGAAAGTTAAACTTCTCGTATTTTCCTGTTTGTTTCTCTTTCACTCATTTAGTTTATTGTTTTTCTGTGAAGGTGTAAGAAAAAATCAGAAGACTCAGGTTTGCTGCCGAACGAATACTGTAGCAATTTTCTAATTAGAGTCAGTCATTCTTGTTGATCAGAGAACCACCAGAACTGAGCTTTTTGCGTTCATTTTCAAAGACAATTATGAAAGCAAACTTGGCGCATTTCTGCGTGCTGCTATTGTATTTTGTAATTAGACCTATTGATTTGGTTGTTTTCGCTGAAATTGTCATCCTTGCTCCTATTGTTCCGTCATGTCGTGTTAACCCGTTCATGTCACGTTGCAGTGCCGCATGTTTGCCTTGTCAACAACCTGTTAATCCACAGTTTTTCAAAACATCATGTAAGACTAACTTTTGTTATTGTTTATATATCAGTGCAGACAGCGAGTTTAGCGGTGGACTTGAGAAATACAAGACTCGAGTTATACTTGACTACAACGGCGATAGCGCATGGTATAGCCCTGCCTCGTTTAGAAGTACGTGCAACATTGACGTAACATTCTTCCCATTTGATGAGCAAACTTGTCATATGAAATTTGGCTCCTGGACCTTCGAAATCAGGGATCTGGATATATATTCAGACAACTCTCCCCTCTATTCCACCCAGTACGTGAAAAGCGCCGAATGGGATCTCACAGCGGCCAGCAAAAAACGCAATGTGGAAAGTTATGCATGTTGTGCATATCCCTTTTCAGATGTCAACATACAGTTCTCATTCAGAAGAAAACCATTGTTTTACATTTTTAACCTGATTCTACCGTGTCTCATTATAATGTGTATGGTGTTGCTGGGTTTTTTCTTGCCTCCAGAGTCAGGCGAGAGGATTACGTTAAACATCACAGTTTTACTTGCAATGGCGGTATTTTTGCAACTTGCTGCGGAAAATCTTCCTCGAAATTCAGAAAATGTACCAATCTTGGGAGTGTTCTACATCACAGTCATGGTGGAAGTTGCAACGTCACTAGTAGCCACGTGTTTTGTACTACACATCCATCATCGAAATTCTGGCACATCTGTGGTGCCTGTGCCCCATTGGATAAATGTTCATATCTTAGGAAGATTGGGTAATCTCTTAGGGGTTAAGCCACCAATCGATGATGACCATTATGACGTCACATCTAAGACAGATTTTAGAAGGTTATCGGTGATGAAAAAGGACTTTGAAAGGAGGTTAGGTAGAAAACAAGTCCTGGTTCGCTCGCCAGCTTCGACTAGACTTCTCAATGGCGAAGTTTTAAACAGCGGTGAACCTCCGAACTCTGTTGTTGAAGAACAGTACGACATGGATACGTTTGAGAACAACAATGGAGCGCAGCTAGGCAACGGACCACATTGTTCCTGCCAGGACGAGCAGCGACATTTGAAAAACTCGCTCGTTACAGATACGAATCTTAAGGCAACTCAAGGCATTATGGTGCTGGCAGATCATGTTAAGCACAGGCGAATGATTGAGAAAAACCAAGAAAAGTGGAAGCATCTTGCCATGGTACTAGACAGACTGTTCTTTTGGCTTTTTATTTTTGTAATAGTGACATCAACGGTTGTTATACTCAAGGCTCCATCGAGCAAATAACAAGCCCTTCCCAAGCTTGGTCGTGGCATGCTAAGGTTAATCAACGTAATAATGTCGATGTTTTGGAAAAGGAAGTATATTTAACTAGGCTTGCATAATCGAAGACGTGGGCACGTCCAAGTACTTTAAGAGGCTATGGCCCAAAGAGATGTGTATGCGATATCTCAATATTGCTGGCAATGCAGTATTTAACTCCGTCGCAAAATCGAGTGCGCCGAACAAGTGTGTGAGACAGGCCAAACCGCGGATAAGGACGTAAACAAACTTCCACTGCGAAAATTCTTGTTAAGTATGGCCCAAATCTCAAGTTTCTAGCCTTGTTTCAAACTAACAACGCTCATCGAGATTCAGCTATAAAGTTGCTTCAGATGCAGGTGAAGGGTCTCGGTGGAATGTAACGTATTCGAAATTCCATAAAACCGGCTGTGTATACGCTTTTTATTTCTTCAAACCAAGTGCTTTACGCAATCCCACGAAAATATCCTAACCAACTAGTCAATCAACAACAATGTGGGATGAACGTAATGTCGCTGTTGTTCATACGGGTTACCATTTTTTCGATATCTCAAAGCTTTTAACAAAACAAAAACACAAGAAAACAAAATCTGAAAAAGTGATATATTGCCAAGGAAGGAAGGTGTACTTGTCCGGCCGACACTCCCGGCCAAGACTAAGAGGTGGGTTACATTTTCAAGACGAGTCACCTTAAGCCTGCTTCACACTAGCGACGCAATCGCAATCAGCAGTAAAAACTGGTTCACACTAGAAAAATTTGAAGGGAATCACCATTGGCAATCGCAAGAAAAAAACAAAAATTTCCTTTTTCTTGCGAATGCGTCGCTAGTGTGAAGCAGGCTTTAGAATAACTTCTATGGAATGTCGGACAGAGATATCCGATGTAGGGCCAAGCTGCAATGGCCGAAAAAGTTACCTAAGGATACAGAAATGCTATCGCCTAGTAGTTTCAAAAGTTATTGGTAGCATTTTAGGTAAAGATAGAAACAATGTTGCAACTACTTCTCCTCTGGCCCAAAAACGTGTCCTTTTAAAGGCTAGAAAGCATTTTTTTTTTCTCAAGTTTTTTTCAAAATTGCAATAACCACCGTAAAACAGTTTTCAACGCGATTTTCATGATTAAAGAGTTTGATGCATCAACTCGATTTCCTCCAGTAAGCAAAAGGATTTATTTGTGAGGAAGGTTGCCGAGCTATCGGGATAAACAACTGGTAAGGCAGACGCTTTACCAACATTTTAAGTGAGTGTATACCAACTCGGTAACCTTTCCAATTTCCATATGGCTATATAGGCCAGAAGGTTATATAAGCCAGGGTGACCAGGGTGTAGAGGACCTCCGGGTTAAGGCGTGTTCACATTTGCGACTCAAACGCAAGCGCAGACTAAAGAGCAATGAAAATAAGTGAATTTAATTTGACGCAGATGCAGACGCAAGAATAAGGAAAATATGCTTTTACTTGCGCACAAATTTCTAAGCGTGAATGGAGGTGACGCAGCTGCAAGCGTGAATGTCCTTGCGCTTTGCGTTTGCGCTCGAGTCTCTAGTGTGAACACGCGTTTACGAGTCAGCGCTTCAGACTGCTCTGCCACGCTTCTTTCCTGCTTAAAAGCAAACATCGCTTGAATCATTGCATTCACAAAACACAAGATCTAAAAGCAAGGGTCAATCAAGCATTACTAGGCCTTTAGAACTACAAGGGACCAAATATCCACCGAGATGGAACTGCTGGAACTATTTACTGGTCCACCATCTTGTTACAGAAGTCCTGTGAGTTTAGCAAAAAGCAACCTCTGGCCCCTGTCTGTGAACAGCCAACCGAATGACAATTTGGGATTCTACCTTTATCTGCAAAACACTATTAGTATTACAATCAAATCAATTAGGTTATTTTACTAACTAGGTTAAATCAATTTATACAGCTAATTCCTTCAAGTCCTCGGTTCATAATGTGTTCAACATTCCACCACCGAGGTACACGTTTTAAGATTATTCAAGCACGTTTTATCTTTGCAAACTTCGTTCCAAGGCTCTTCCCTCTCCTGAGAGAAAGACCCTGGTTAGGTCTGGGCACGTGGCACCCAAATTCTGGGTGTTAACAAATAAAATAAACGTTGAAGGCTCGCTTAAGATTGTTTTCTTGTTCATATTTAGACTTATGTAGATAGGAAAAGATATTTAAGTCATCAAAACAAACGCACATACACGTTTATTTTGGTTGTTACCATCCAGAATGTGGGTACCACGTGATCAGACCCAACCAGGGTCTTTCTCTCGGTAGAAGAAAGAGCCTGGGGACGAGGTTGTATCTTTGCGCGTTTGCAGTGGTTAGGTCGTCTTTGTTTTAGGAGGCTGAACACTGTAAAGTGACATTTGAGTGACGTTCTGTTTTGATATGTACCCGAACTACTCGTTTCCTTGTAAGTAAGACTTGGACAAGTCATACAAAAAGAACAGTTCTGCATTGACGTTAGAACAAAGTGTGACAAAAAACTGTAGCGTTTTCTTGTGATATTCTTGCACAAAGATGTATCTTAAACCCTAATGAAGTGTATCGTGTTTTATTGCATTTTAAAACTGAGTATTGTATTCTTGCAATAAATTGTATTGTATCGCAATGTATCGTATCGCATTGTGTTATATTACAAATTGTGTTATAAAGAGCTATGAAGAGTGCTGTAGAATATTTGGAGGTGTGAGAATCTACAAATTTTTTGTTGGCTGAGGGATTGGAACAACAAAGAACGTCAAGCATCGCTGCAGATATTGTAAACATTGACCACCCCCCGTTCCAGGCTTTAGTAACGTCCAGCGCTATTTGTACATATAATTGCCATTATTATTATTATTATTGTTATTATTATTATTATTATTATTATTATTATTATTATTATTATTATTATTATTATTGTATTTACCTGTATTGTATTGCATCGTACTGTAGCGCATTGTAAATCAGTATTGAATTGCATGTGAAATACTTTAAGGTTTCTGCCGTTTTCCAAACTGCTGCCCGCGAATGCTTGCTACTCAGTATTTACAAGTGAAATACCACAAATTTCAAGTTTTGTTTTATCTTTTTACAACGCTTTCTACTTCATATGTTTTGAAAACAGGTCTTAACATGAGGTAAACTATTAATGCTCCGAATCGTGCGTGCTGGGTCAGTGGGGAAGTTGCATTATGCCGTCAACAGTATCCATAACGCTATTTTACTTACCAACGAGACCCTTATATTTATACTCAAGAATAATAATAATAATAATAATAAACAAATTTTTACATAATACTCTTACAAGAGTTTTTAATGTTTTTAAAATTACATGAATTCTGTTCCATAAGTTATCTAAGTGTGATTATTAGTTTTCTTTTATCTAAATTTCAACTTCACTTTTCTGAAGACAGCGTGCATGCCCGAAAAGTTTTATCTCGCAACAAATTGCAACTAAAAAGAAATTACAAAACGATATGCCGGATAAATCGGTTGGATATAGACAAGCTGAAAATGGCAAACTAATCACGTCAGACAGGCAAAACAAAACAAAGTTGTTTACGAAAAGGTGAAGTGAAGATACTAACATGCTACTTATAATGTAAAGTAAGATATGTGTATGAGAAAGAAACATGAAGAAAAAGTCAGACAGTATTTGAAATCTGATTCGATTCTTGAATAGAGTAGATGTACTTTTTCAACTGAAGTAATAATTTTCTCCCAGTTCAGCCAAAGTGCAGTCAAAAACTGGCTGCAGTCAGCTGTCTGGTTTCAAAGTGCAATAAATAAGCAGCAACAGCACTGGCTGAGGCTAAATTTCTATATAAGGATGGATATTTTGCCAAATGATATGAGGTAACCGAACAAGATGCCGCAGGATTGTAGCCGCTTGTTTCTTTTGGTAAAGAACCGACTTTATTATCGTTGAACTTCCACATTGTCACAAACTTGAAAACATCTGCCTCCATCCTTGGAGACAATGACTTCTACTGTCATTTTCCTGCGTATTTGGGATATGGATCAACATATCTCAGTCGCTGACACTACTATCGCGGGCGCTAATCTTATGAAGTGCCCGTCTCAGCAGGGAACAAGCGGATTTTAAAATTTAAGACTTGTCGCTGCCTTCAACTCATTTCGTGTCGGCGGCTACCTCGAAAGTTGGGGTGTCGAGATTCAAGTGCGCGTTTAACAGGAGCGACGTGATCGAAAAAAAAGCCATCATGAGTAAAAAGTCAAAGCCTGGGACGGCACAAAAACCGAGAGGTAACGTTACTTTGTATCAAAGAAACTGTACTGATTTAGAATATGCGTACTGAACCAACAGCATTAAGTTACCGCCCAATTTATGAATACTGTGCATAAATGCCGTGAGCTGTCATATCAACAACTGCTCTTTCAATATATATCAGACGGAGCTAAACAGCAACGCGACTTGATTAATAACAGCCCTTTATCTCCGTGCTTTTTCTGCAAGTACCATAATATCAGTAACACTTTTCAACTCATTTGATATTACAAATCAAAGCTGAGGAGACGTAAAGCCATCAAGCATTAAAAGTATTCGAAGTTGCAAGGTAGTTAAATGTAAATCAAGAAATCGTACCAGCCAACAAAATTAATTAAACTGGTTGCCTTTGACATGCACTCAGGAACGATTATAAACACTTGAAGATGTTCAATACCACTATTCGAAATGATATGAGGCTTGTTCTACTTGAATGAAGAAGCGAAACTTGCCAGATGTGAAAAGAACCAGTCAGGTATAAAATTAAGTTAAGTTTGCTTTAGTGCGCTTGAAATGTGTATGAGTACTTGAATAGCACAATGTTCACTCTTAAATCCGAACCCTTAACATGTAATCTTGTCAACCTCAACTAAGACAAATTTTATTTAGCGCAACTTTTATATTAAGACTTTAGACTGAATATTTGTTCTTGAAACAAAAATCAAAGACAAAGTAAGTTTTAACCATTTAATGATTTATGCGTGTACTCATCCAACACTGAAAGTGATTCAGGCAAACGAACAGATCCATAAGTCTTCTTATCAGTTTCAACTCCGGTTCAAAACCAACACAACTGAAGCTGGGAAGGTTGCATGTTTACCGGCGTAAGCAACTTCGGCTCTGTCCGATTTTTCATGTCACTCAGATTCCTGGGACGCAAAGCACACGGTTCCATGCCCAAGAGCAGGAAGCTAGAATATGGACTGATTACCATAAATGGCTTTATCTCATTTATTTATCTTAATAGTATATTATTGAGTTTACGGTTTGGAGTGAAACAATGAAAGACGGGACGCCAATTATACACTGCTATCAATCCATTACAAGAAGTGATCACACGGTGCATCGTAAAAATTATTTGACTTTGAGCCCGTGATAGAAACCTATGGTTCTGTAGCCCCGCGTCGGTGCTTTGGTTCGTCAATTTACGTTAACTCCAAATGCCAACGGCTCACAAAATGCCATCGCTTTTGTTATGACTGACCGCTTTAAGGTCGTGTTACACGAGTCAACTTGCAACGATTTTCCGCGCAACAATGTTGCGCTGAAAATCTTTTCCGTGTAACTTGTCATCGGGGACGATTTTCTGCGCAACAAGGAGCCGGCAACGTGTTGCGGGTTTTTTAATTGGTTTCAAACTGACTTGCAACGCAACACGCAATATTGTTGCGCGGAAAATCGTCGTTGCAAGTTGACTCGTGTTCCACGGCCTTTACAGCTTTCTCCATAACATAGTCTGTTCTGTAAAACATTCAAAAATATTTTAAAAATGTGTTTGTATATTGTGACCAACAAAGCCTTTTCTTCGCCGCTGGAGTTCTTAACTATAATGATACAGGTTTTCTTCAAACCGAGCAAAGCTTTCCAGATTTTATCTATCTGAATTATGGCGTGGAATAATTATGTTCCCAACGGGGAGATCGCTTATTGCTTAACGTGCCAGTGCTTCATAAAGAAGGTAGTCATTCAACGAAAGCCGTGAGTGGGACCTCCCTTCTACCCCCCCCC
>JAOBYE010296429.1:1393-14197 GCA_025403585.1 Parazoanthus swiftii | reverse complement strand
TGATTGTTAGGTGCAACTGAATGTTGAGGGATATCTGAGTACAATATATACATAAATAGACATATTATATGATGTATAATTGTTGGTCGCAACTGGATGTCAAGGGTCATCTGAGTACAGTATGTACATATACACATGCTGTATGATACATAAAATTAATCATTATTTTTACTATTACTAGTCAGAAGTAAACAAGCAGCACTTATGCATGGAAGAGCTGGTTAGGAATCAATAGTTAATGGTCCGAGTGACTCCAGGTTATTGGCAACACAAATATCAGTATCACATCTAATTCCCAAATAACTGCACCTTTAAATGACTAAGCAAATCTCGTGACAAGGTAAAAAGCACATTTTTTGGTGAGAGAGATGAATATCGATTTTTATGCAACAAACTTGAGTAAAGATCTCCAAGTCCAACCCCTTTGCATCTCAGAACTTTTCTTTCTTATTCCAATATCACGAATCACAACATGGGGACGACCATGCAGCTTATGTCTACTGATTATACCACATATAAATTATATTTACAGCTTAGTTTTCAGGATTCAAAATACAGTATTTCATGAGTAAAAATTAAAATAAACGATAATCTCATGTAACACTGCATGCAAAGCGTATTTGCAATCTCAGACATATCACATATGATATCCGATACCTACAAGTATAAAAGAGATAAAAATATGCGTGTTCTCACCGCTCCGTTAGACTCCATTCGGGCCACCACTCTGTAGATTGAAGTTGATTCTGCTTGTCTCAGACATAGCAACTGAACTCTGGAATAAACAGATTTCTCTCCACCAGGGCCAACTGGCGCCCACTGTCCCACTCGCGGGTCAAATAGGAATACTAAAGCACGAATTTCCACGAAAACCGTTTCACGTATAACTCCCAGTACTTGTACGCCCATAGCACTACTTGCCTGAGCCATATCTCTGAAGCAGCCCTTTAACTACTCGCCAGAGGTATTGGAGAAAAGTTAGTAAAGTAAATTGTTTGACTCCATTGTGACCAAACTTAGAAAAGTATCAGTAATAAAGACCATTTAAAGCATAAAATCGCACAAAACCATGGCTGACGGCTGCACTTCGCTTCGTCGTCAATTCCGCGAATTCTTCGATATGATTGGTCAGCGGCTGGGGAATCCCCGTTCCTACACGTGACGCGCATGCGTTGACCATGTTTGGGGGATGAGGTCATGTTGAAATTGAAAAAAGAACGCCTAAAATTGAAATTGAACACAAACTTTGACATACTTTTGTTGGTAAAAGAACTTTACAATAATGTCTTAAAATATGGAACAGGTCTTACTACAACTGATAGCTTTAACTTCTTACTTTCCTGGTATATTTTCCATATTTTATACTTCCGGCTTCGTTACTTGGCTGCCATATATGGCGCGCGAACCAAGTTAAGCGTCACGCGTTATGCCGCCTATGGGTAATCTTGAAGTCAAATGCAACGTTGCAACGATGAAGCGAGTTTTTTGTACAGGTTTTAAGCAAGTCTGTGTTTTGAAACTGTCAAATTGTAATCATAATTATTTGAAACCTGTTCAGCGAGTAGTGAGAAAGCGGTAAAAGTTAATGTCTAACGTATTTTTAAAATTTTGCATTGTCCGCTTGACAAACATCGATAATAAATGTGTATATATCTAACAGGTTTTTCACCTAAACATAAATCATCGCGAGAACTGTAGCCTGGAGTTGTTCAATCGCGTCTTCTTCATGCGATATTTCAAACGGATGTTTATACTAAAACCTGAAACGGGGAGCAGGGAATGGTCAGTACGAGTCGGGGAACGGTCAGTATTTGACAATATCTAAAGCGATGCTCGGCATCATTAATTGTTCAAATCCCCCAACCTTTGAAGAATTTGTAGATTCTCACACCTCGGAAATCATACTGATCGTTCCCTGACGTAATTGACCGTTCCCCGTTCCCTGTTTTAGTAACGTTCCATTTCAAATATACCATAGCCCCCCTGTTATACCCTCTTTTAATTATTCCATTTGTACTTGATAACATACTTAAAGAAATCCATATAATTCAATAGTGTGAACTGTGTTTATGAACTTTTTCATCCATAAAACAATAAAAGGCTTTAGAAATTTGGAAATTAAAGTGATCCGAACGTTCTCGACTCCAGGTCAGTATCAGGGATAAAAACACCCGCGGCGAAGAAGAATAAATAATTATGTTATTGAAAGTAATTCTCATAGGGAAAAAGATGTAATGGCAATGATAATTAATGTTCGTTTCAGGTTGCCTTTCTAATTGCCATCAACCTTGTTTCTAAGATTCGTCTCTTTTTGATGTTTTTGCTCGCTTGATTAACAACGTTCCGTGTGAAAACATTTATTCAAACAGTTTCAGTTTGCGGACTTTGTTTGAACATGCCGTGCTATCTGATTTTCAAATATTCCAGGAACTTTTGACCATACTCCAAGTCGACTGACTTTCTCGTCTAATGGAAGTTTTCTGACACCTTCACTTTGTGCAAGAATTATTATTGTTTGCTACCTCTGTTCTTAAGCTCGTAAACATCGTAGGGACTCTGCTCAGCACTGGAAGATTTACCCTACTCCAAAGACTTACTTATTCATCAAGCTTGCCGTCAGGAGGATGTGCACTAGAGTGTGAAACAGCGACTGGCTGGACTCCCCCCTATTGTGTCCACTGGTGAACCGACTCAAGAGAACAAAACTAACACACCACACCTGATACCTCTAGTCTCTTAAACAAATTGCCAAATGTGCCGTATCCAAGACGTAGATACTCAAATCTACGAGTTTTACTCAAAATTGAGTTTTCTTAGTTTATTGTAAAATTGTAAAGAAAGCGCATTTGACCTTTGCGCAATATAAATATTATTAAACAAACTCCTCATTTTACAGGGTTTCAGTTTGATATTTACCGTACACACCTCATTCTTAGTTAATAAGTAGTTATTAAGTCACTCAATCTTTTTTTGGCTTCATTCGCAACCTTTTCTGATACAAATCCACCAGGAAAAGCTTTAAACTTTGAAACAGCGCAAAACACATGGCCCGGCGTTATCTTTGATTTTAGAAGGTAAACAACACTTCTGACGTCGCAAACCACGTGCAATGAAAATGACATTCCCATTTCAGGGCCACGGGATTATCATTGTTTTCTATAAATTACTTTTAAGTAATGTAAGTAAGTTAAATAAAGCCTATTATTATTATTATTATTATTATTATTATTATTATTATTATTATTATTATTATTATTATTATTAAACAAATATCGCACAGTCGACTTTCCGACTAAGAATTGGCACTTGTTTGAAAGTTTTTGTTAACAAATGCGAAAAGAAGAAGTCGAACATGACATCGAAAACGGTGTTGCCATGACAACAAGTGATATCCTGAACGCAATATTTTTCCAGAACCTTGTTTTCCAATAACTCTTTGTAAAAGTGACCCGATTTGCTGGTTTTTGAATACCAAGAAAGTTCTCATATGCGGGCACTTTCCGCCATATCTTAGACCCCATCTCCCTCCCCCTTCGCCATAACATCGATAGGTGCATAAATATACCCCAAACGACCACAGGGTCCGTAGATTTACAATATTGTTTCTTTATTTGATAATCTAATAACTGATTTACAGGCTAACGACCTGTTATAGTTTATAAATAGCATTACCAAGCACTGATAGTCAGGCGATATAGCTTTATTCATAAAAATCTTTATCTAATGTAGATCTTCAAGTGGGCCAATTGTGATGCACAAGCCGAGAAAGAAAGAAAAAAAACGGGCGTAGGAAAGATACTCTTAGTAAAATAATTTAGAAAAAAAAGCTTTGGTGAGATACCAATTACGGCAAAGTAGCATGGGAACAAGAAACGTCGAAGCCGATGTTCTCCGCCATGATTTAGTTGACAATAAGAATGTTTCTTGTCGTGGCTTTCACCTGGATGCATGAGAATGACGAGTTTCCTAACTAATGTACAATGTTTTCATCTACTATGTATTATTATCTGTTACATTTGTTTTTTCCTGAAAGGACTATATTCCAGTTGGGTCGCACCTTTCGTGTTGCTTGTCATACAAACACGAACTTTAACTACTCGAAGCTACCTGCACACATTCTCGCCGGCTCTTGGTTTCTTTAACTGCTGTTGAAAACTGAAAAGGCAGCAACTATAGAAAACTGTTTGACATATGGCAGTAATGTTCGGCGAAAAAAAAATAAAACGAAATTGTATGTCCCGGTCCTCGACCTTGTATAGTGAAGGCTAGTTGCGTACTTGAGCGGCTCCTAGTGCATGCTGGGGGATGCGGGCTGATCGTCCAATTGAGTGGAGAGTTCGCGCACCTTCTGGGCCCAGTACTCGCTGCTCTGTTGGAGCTGGATCGAGAGCTGTGACACGGTAAAGCAAACAATCAATGGAAGCTTATTTACTTTTCTCTTTACCTTGTATGTAGTAGAGGGTGAGAACAACTCAAAAACAATCATAAAAAAGGTAATGACATATTAATATTAATAATAATAACAATAATAGTAATAATAATAGTAATAATAATAATAATAATAACAACAACAGCAATAAGAACAGTGGCAAGCACAGAGACAGACTCGAACCCAGAGGAAAAACTAAGAAAGAGGACAGAAATCAAGGCGCGACCTCACTTTCTCTTCGCCCATTTTCTTTCGGCAAAAAATCTAGGAGCCAGGTGCAGAGGAGAGAGGACTGTATACTACACTGTAAACCGCTGACCTCACCAACTCGCTGTATCCAGTAAGACTTGTCTAGCACCTGGGCATCTTTGACTCCAGCTTTTTCCAACTCTTTCTTCATAATGTAGCGGATCTGAAATGTATCCAAACAGTATGAGATCGTACAGAGCAGCATCCGTGAATCTGCATGTTTTGTGTTTATGTTGGTGATCGTGTTTGTGCTTACATTTTGACGATAACAATGACAATGACAACCGGGTAACGAAAACACAATAGCAATTCGAGTGCTTTGAAGGAATAACTCTAACCTTCTTGTCCTTCTGTGCTGACTTCGGCCTGAGGGAAAGGAAAGAAATAATATTCTACGTTACTAGTGCGGCTCTTGATATTCAAATAGTTACCTACTGATGTATTTTGGGTGGGAATGTTTTAATACCCTATATCAGACCAAACTGAAGAACTCGAAACCCTGTTTTAGACCAAATCTTCAAATCTCCGTGAGAACCACACCCTCTTCCAGACTAACCGGGAAAAATATGAACCACATTTCTGACCCAATCAGCCGATAAAGCACGCCCCCAAGCTTTTTTTTTGACAAGTCGGAATCACAGACTGGGTCAGTTCCGATATATTTTGGCATGCAAAATTCTAGACTTTGCACACCATTTATGGTTTTATTGTCTCAAAGTTGCAGGTAAGAAATGGACTAGGGAAAGTCTGGTGGGTACTCCCCTGGGGAAAATTTTGAAATTTAGTTTCTGAACCACTAAAAATGTGTGAGATTTTGTTGCAATGTTTACGTAAATAGTTGTTTATTTTAACAGGTTCACTCTTAACAGGTTGTTTTACGGGCTGAAAACTGAGGCTCTCAAAATTTAACGTTATTTCCAGACTTCTCCAGGTCTGGAAATTTGGATCTTTGAATATTCATTCCCAGACTTTACAGACTCCATACGACTCCTGAATCACTACAAGCAGTGCAACAGTAGAAAGGATGGATATGCTCCTCATCAACCGTCCCGTCTTAAAATAGTGATATACTTACATTCCTTTCTCAATTGAAGACACGTATGCAGAATCGTTGACTCCATTTAGCCCCCTGGTGGCGTAAGGACTGATCTGGAATTGAACAAGGTTCTAAATTAATCTGGACCACTACTCATGGCATGAACAAGAAAATACGAACAAAGTAAAACAACATGTAAAGAAACTTCAAATTTAATACTTTGTGATACACCGACAATGCTTGTATATTTCGTGATCTTCTATTGCAAAACCGCTGAAATTAGTTAAGGCAATGGTTTAGAACATTTTTCAAAATGCAGTGAAAATCGTACACATAAAACCCAAATCATACAATCTAACAAAGTGAATGGATAGAGATTGTTATGCTAAAAAACGAAAAATAATGGCAAACGGTAGTTTCAGTGCAATTTATTAGGAAATTTAGTTTAAATACTTTCATTAAAGAACCATCTTAGTTAAATGTTGTTTTTAAAAAGAAGTAAAATAAAGCTTTACAATAGGAGTTGTTGTAAGTTGTTCGTTAAAAAGAACACCTAAAATCGTAGGGTATATATATTTCATCTGTTGAAAAGTTAGCTATTCCTGAGAACCAGCTAGATGGTTCATAGCAGGTAGAAATTAGGCAACTTCGAAACTTGATTTGCAAAATTGCATACGTTTGGTGGCGCAAGTTGCTGAGACAATTGATATAAAACAATATTTCTACCTCTCGAATGCAGTTCATATTGCTGAATATCAACTCACCAGTGAGTCCGTGTCACGGTGAGGTACTTCTGTCATGCGGAAACCTTCCAGTTGAGATTTTAGCACCAGTATAGTTTGTTCGCGTGACTCGATTTGTAACTGCAAATTCTATGCAAGGGAAACAGTAATGCGTTACGATATGATTAAGTAATAAATGTGGCTGCCTGATTAGTATCCGGGTGTAGCGTCACCAGCTTTGGAATCAAATGAGCAGCGTGATGCGTTAACCAAACATTCAGTGCGTTGCACGAACATTTCACCAAGATGAACGTAATGTGTTGCAATGAAACAAGTTTGAAACAGGAAACAAGAACAAAATTGCAACAGTAACACTTTCAACAGGTAAATGAAGTCTATCATTTCACTTTCCCCTCACATGACATCGTTCAAAAAGGTCACAAATCTTTATCTCAAACGGCTTGTAAACGGAGTTAACGCAAAAAGATTTAGTTTAACTATTTATCGAGTCTGAATTTCTCGTACGCCACCATTACATTTTGAAATGTGACGCTAATCGCTTGCCGCCTCAGTTGCCTGTCCCTCACTGATATTGGGTTTGTCACGACAGCCGGGCATGCGGGAAATTTAAACTCAGAAAACAATCAAACTGAACCGCTCCGCGATCGATTTTTAACTGTCAATACGGAAAAAGACAATACTTAAGTTTTATTTAAAGGCGAAAGCTTTTTTAAGAATCTTTCAATGACATCCGCTTTATATTTTAAGAACGTCTTGTCTTGGGCTGATGCTGCAGTTACATAACGTTTTCCAGCATCTCAGCCTTAGATGTTCGTAAATTGTTGTTGATATTATTTTGGAATTGAACTCTGTACAATTACATTCAAAAGACAGTTCCCAACATCTAACTAAAATATACGCACTCAAATGCGTGGTTTGCGCCTTTTTGCCAAAATAAAACATCTACACTGTTCTCTCACGATGTTTAGCAGCGGTTCTTAATTGGATTTTCAAACTTTAAAGACATTTATGTTTATTTATAGGTGCTTATGAACTTTCCTTCTTAGTCGTAGCCTGAAGTGAGTTAACTTTTGAGCCTCGGCGTTCTTATAGAAAGATGAGTACTCCAACATCACAAACATGGCGGTTGACCAAGAACCATTGCACTGCGGAATGTTCAAAATATCGTTCTGTTCCTCACCTTCCGCGCGGCGGCCTCCCGATCCAGGATGTGCCGTTGTCGAAGGTTATCTTTGTTTAGTGTGTTGAGTTGCTGGTTGAGCTGCTGGATGGTTTCCACGTTCGATTTGAGGCGGTTGTGCAGATCGTCGATGGTCTGGGCACGAGTGAGCGCATCTGCATCTTGTTCCGTCCTGTTTGCCGTCCAGCAAAACAAACGAGTAGGTCAGTAATTACTTCAATGAAAGCATGCGCGAAAAAGAAAATGCAATAACCAATGACAAAACTATGACATGAAAACGCTTTTAAAAAAGAAAATCTGGTCCACGATTGGTTTTACCACTTCTGGACCTTCGTAAAAGTGTCTTGTAAATCTACTATTATTTGTCAAAAATTATTAAACATGTGCAAACCATGAAAAAGCCATATAAGAGCTTACTCGTATTCTTGAAGACGATTCCTGAGTTGATGTAACAGAACTTGCTGTTGAGCAGAGTGGGCCTGCAAGGACTGATGGGAAACAAACTCATGTCAAGCTCCTGAGGTGGAAAGAAGAGCTGCGTACTGAACCCCTGGTTAAGCACTGGTCAGCAGTCTTTAAGTTAATCTAAAGATTGACAGAAGGTCCAATAGACCGTATGCATAATACGCTTCACTGGTCTCGGACAAAAACTTCGAGTCGAGGCTGGTAAGGCAGAAATACAGCAAATGTATGAAAATTTGGAAACCGACCTCGACTTGAAGTTATTGTTTATGGCCAGTGGGGCGTGTTATGCATACGGTCTATAGCAATGGACAAAACCCCCTTAAGTCCCCACAGATATATACGGATCGGAGCGCCTGTACATGTCCGACAGACTGACATGACTGCGTGCACCTCGCTAAGATATCATTAAGGTATCAAAATTGCACAGTGGAGACACGACGAACACTTTCAGTAAACAGTTAAGCATTTTGTAAATAACCACTCAAATTTCTTTTTTAATCAGGTTAGCAACTTCGTTTCATATGTTAGTACCTAGGTTTCGGTTCAATCTTGTGTGAAAAATAACTAAAAAATGATACGCAAGAAAGTTAGGAAAGTGGTAGTTCGGCGAAGTTGACTTCGTTTCCAAGAAGGAACCGCCCCAAATGACTGAATACCCTCCGACCACGTCTCTTTGTGTGATACGAGAAACTGCATGCTAACTAATACCCTTAACTTACGTGTGCAAAGCTCGGGCAGAGTCCATGGCAGTTTAAACACGCAGAACTCATTTGGTGCTCAAAACGAACAAAGCAGGAGCAATCGTGAACGGGGTTGGTACAAGCGCCACGAAGCTTTCCGAATCCGTCCAGATTAGTCAGCGAGCCAAATAAAGGTTCTCCTGTGCAAAAGAGCACGGATCTGTCGCCGCATCGCTCTGATGTGCCTTCTCGTACGGACATTTCGTTTTTACGACAGAAACCACCAGTCTCAACTAAAACAGCACTCGAGAGAGGATGCAATAATGAATCTCTTAGCGATATTCCGGCCGTCTCCAGCTGATTTTAGTGGACTGAGTGCTTCCGATTCCCGGTTCGCCCCGTCATAACAGCGTCGAAATATTAACCAAATTGTACTGACACCATATCTAAACAGGCCCTAAAATCTAACGAAACTTCCTACTCGTATGCAACTGCCAGCAGTACAGTCACCGCTAATCATTGCAATATTTTCATACAAGACAAAGTTTGTTGATGTATAAAACTATTTCCAGCTTTGCGGTTGTAACGCGCTTCTCAAAATACATTATAAATATTCTTTTATGAATAGGACCAACCACATAGAAACTATTAGCATAAATTTTGTATTGGAACATAACCAAAAACCAAGATTTCAAAGACTTGCAACTGAAACAGTAGCATCAGAATCCGTAGAGCAACTGAATCATATCAAAACAAAATTATGATCTTCAAAATCAGCTGCTTCTCTACAGTTCACTTTTATCTTGCACTAACCAGATCACCAATAGATGAACGGCTTTCATCGGCTTTCATTGCTGTTTACGTTTGAAGACGACAGGTGAACGGAGGCAGCTTTGAAAGCATTGTGGGTGTATCTACTAAACGAACATATTAATATGTAAAACGCTCAAGAAACTACGGAACATTATCTATTTTGTAAAACAACAATATTAGATAAGAAAATTGTCCATACCAGAAGTGGTGTTTTACACGTTTACAAACACTAGAAGAACTGTACCTTCAGCATATAATTGTATCAAAAACAACTCCTTTCAAAACAATTACAAGTGCCAAATTACGCGAGTTTCAACTTTAAGATTCTGAACAGAATTCTTTACATGAACCAGTTGCTGCTCAAAAAAGGTAAAGCTGAGTCACCTTTATGTTACTTCTGTCAGAGTGAACTAGAAACTTTAGAACATCTGCTTTTCAAGTGTCCGAGTATCAAAGAATTCTGGATGGACGTCAACTTACTGTTAAGAAATCAAAACACTGTGCTTGCAAGCACCCTTTGAGATAAAAGACGACATTTATGGAGTATACGAATCAAACCCGATAGCTCCTTTAATTAAACAATCCATTTTAAATGGTAAGTATTACATTTACTGTTGCAAAATTAAGAAGCTACTTTTATCGCGTAACATTTTTCTAGAAAAAGTGAAAAGAACCTGTTATACAGAACAGCTTATTGCTAGGGAAAACAACGATCTTGAATATCATCAAAAAAATGGGAGGCTTTCCTCCCTTACATAGGGGGTGTTTAGCGCCTGCTCGAGAGAATCTCAGACCTAATGTAAAAATATAGGAACTGAAAGCAAGCTGGAACCACCAAAGGACCTTTTCAAACTTCGAGTGGACGAATAAAAACAGGATTGAGGAAATATCAAAACATGACTTTGTTAATCAATTTTTCATGATACCTTTAGACGTTCGCTCTCCATTCGTCTTTCCTCTGAAATAGCAAAAGAGAAAAACTCAAATTACTGATTGAAAACATGTTTTTGAAATAACTTATACGCTAGAAAACTTTAATAATTTAGACAGGGAAGCAACTTAAATCAACAACCACAAGGAAGTTGTCTGTGTTCTGTAAGAGCCCCGACTGGGAACTACAAAATCTATAAAACAGATTCATAGATTATAAATCCAAATTATAAAGTTTAAACTCAAATGCTAGCATAATTGTATACAGTTATAGGTGTTGTTTTAAATATGGAGGTTTCCACGGTCTTCGGTTTTACCAAAATTTTTAAAGCTAAATGTTGTCGTTATATCTGAAATATTGTTTTCTAATGTGGAGTACTGCAATGAATAAAGTACGCATATATATTTTAATGTTATGTTCTTATAGGTTGTTCTTGTGCTCATAGCTCAAAATATGTAAAATTGTTGCTACTATGTGATCAGGCTGTAGCGGAGATACTTACCCACTTCCTCCTTTAAGGAGCCACTGGATTTCTGAAGAGCTTCGTTTTGCTCCTGAAGGCGCCTTAAACATTAACCAGAGCAATATTAGTATTCTAAGATTTTTGGAACAGCAATTTTGAAGAAGAATTTGGCTGAACACGCATGCGTCACCTTAAAACTTTGCAAATAACCTCAGACATCCCTAAGCCTGTTATAACCAATAAATAGATCAACAAAGTACAACATAAAGGGGTAGTTGACGTTTATTCCATACAAATCTTTCAACTGGTGGGCAAAAGACGTTAAAAATACATTAATAACACAAAACAGCGTCTGCTACGAACAGTTCCAGCACAACTGTGTATTAAGCACTGCAAATGTGGAACGGACGGCTTAATGTTGGGGACGATAAAAATGGTTTACAGTTATAATTTGTCAACTACAGTGCGAAATCTCAAAATTTATTGATCCTCAACAAAACGTATCATCGTCAAATTAAATCGCTTTGTTTAATATACTTTTAGTTTTAAAAACTAGCTTTGGAAAACAACGGTTTGGTTAGCCGAAGCAATCGCAAAACAACACCTTTAAAGGACCTAAAGTAAACATAATATTTTGGTCCACCACCGCCGGGATTGGCATTCTTTGATTTTCCCCGATTTCTCCATGACCTCTAACTTTTTCTTGGCGATACCAAAAACATTTTCGATTTGAGCTGTTTCAGCATCGTGACCAGCGTCAAGAGAGAAAACAGGTAGTCCTCAGCAAACGAAGATACTAGTTTAGTACCATTTCATCGGAATCTAGCCTTCTGTACGTGAACTGAGTCAGTTTCTGTTTCTTTTTGATCATAAGAGTAAGCTGACCCATGTTTTCTTACAGTACTATTCATTTTCCATAACTTCCCATACTTTAAAAAACAGATTAGTAAAACTGAATGACTTTCCATGTTTTGCCTAACCCACACAGCCCTGCACTTGGGTAGAACATAACCAGCGAGTACCTTTTTGTTACCAGTTGTTCTCCCACTCCAGCAACTCAGTTTACAGTCGGGATTATCATTGTATGTTCCAACTACTTACTCTTTCTCCACTTGTAAAGTCGTAATTTGCTCGCTTTGTTCTCTGCCCACAAAAAGAGACACAAAGTTAACACAAAGGCGAAAACATATCTTCATAATAAGAATCAGAAGCTGTTTAGTTTTCAGATACTAGACGTGCGTTGACTTGTATGTTGCCAGAATCAAGACAACGTTGTCAGCACATTTACTCACAATTTACCCAAATTCTTATCAATATTATGCTGTAAAAACAACAACAACAACAACAACATACTTTTACTTCATGTCAAAGAGTATTAAAGTCAGATTTATGAAATATAGATAGGTGAACGAGGCAGGTAAAAGTATCTACCAGTTAATTTAATACCAACAACAACAAAGTGACTGGGGAATATTGGTTCTCCAACGTGTTACTACCACGATCCACAGAAACGTGTTAACGTATGTGAGGTATTTTGTCGCACAAGGTCACATATGTGACGTAGCTTGATGCGGACATCAATTCTAGGCCGATTTTGATGACGTCACCGGTCGCTGTTGTCTAACAGCAACCTGCCAAAGTTAAATGTAAAATCATATTACTGACCTTAGTTTAGAAGCAAGTCTTTCGTTGCCATGCCTGTAATGATAGAAAACAAAGGTTAATTAGTTGATTATCTGAAACCAATTGCATTCGAAACATTGACGCATTTTTGCCAACATTCAGTAGGATCACAAGACAGCATGTTTCCGCATG
>JAOBYE010296318.1:0-15713 GCA_025403585.1 Parazoanthus swiftii | reverse complement strand
AAGCCAAATTCTCTCAAACTGCTTATATAGAAAGAGTGGAGCTCAGTTGGGAGAATTTACCATCACACCATTTGTTGGTTTGGGGCTTAAAGGGTTAAACATTTGTGATCATCTACCCTTTTCCTCACCCTTTCCCCTCTCTTCTGCCTTGCTAAAGGATACTACACAAACTCACAGTTACATATACAAGTCAGTTACACTACCACTGAACCACTGTTCTGCCGACAACTTCTCAACCACTGTGTCACTGATAGTTTGTAAAACAGTTATTTAATTAATGCTATCAAGAGAGACGAAATTCATTTTAGTCTGATTATTCTATATATTCCATTCCATTCTAGCGTGGAAAGCATGGAATGGTCCATTCTGCAGGTTCTTTACATATTTACCACACTAAACTTTCTCTCACTATTGCTATGGAATGTCAAAAAAATCAAACTATAATAAGCAGTGGAATAAAAATAAATGAATGGATTCATGCACTGATATTGTGACTGTATGAATGCAACTGTCTTCAACATTTTTTTCCTCAATCAAAAAACAAATTAAATGAATACATACATGTACTGTATTGTGCAGAATTTTGGTCACATGAATGCTTAACTATAAGCATCCCACTTCCAGCTTACATGTGGTAATATGAAATGTTTGGTTCCATGTAGTCCTGTTGTTTTGTACAGGTAGATGAGAAGGCCAAAAAATTCTCACAACCCATTGTTTCAAATTTACAACTTACTGAAGTTTACATACATGTATAGTGTGGTCCAGCATGTTGTTGTTAGTCAAGTGACCAAAGCTTAAAATTTGATGTTGCTCGATGCGAGAATTCTTTGATTTCTACAGAAGAAAAAGGCCAACTAGGAAACAAACATTTTGCGTAATATTTATACTACCAGCCGAAGATAGTTGCAGTGCAGCAGTCATGTAATCAAATGTGCTGGTGCAAAGACGCAAAGCTGTATTTTTGCTATTGGTCATTGTAGAGTAATGTAGATTGTAGTCACCAACTGGCATTTGTATTTTAACAACATTTTTTTTCCACAGCACACATTGCAGAGCTGAAATCCATCTACGAGACAGCTCAAATACCAATCACTGATGATGAGATAACTTTACAAAAACTATGTGTCAAACTAGAAACTGTGCTCAGACATGAGCAGAGAGGTTTGTTCCACAAAACCATTCTTAATCTGATTGGAACCCACTTTTTTCACTACTTTTTGCAAACTTCAGAATGCTTCTTATAACCGGCAAGTATTTAATGAGGGCGGATTTTGGGAGGGGCCGGAGGGGCCACAGCCCCCCATTTTGTCAAGAATTTTACAAAGGATTTAAAAGATACATGTAATCACTGAAATTATCTTCCAAATGCTGTTTTCCAACCCCTGCTCTCCAGAAATAGGGTCCCGGCCCTCCCTTTCTAAAATTACTGGATCTGCCCCTGTTTAATGTACTAGTACGGTACTACACAGCAGGTTTGAAAAGGGATGAGGAGAGGGGACTGAAAATATTATTTCTTAGTACTTAACATTAAACATAAGATTGCAGTGACTAAAGCCGCCTCCTATCCCCTCCCCCTCCATGGCCCCTGTATTGAAAAGTTAAATCCCTGAACATGAGTTCATTAAGAAAAGATTTTTAACAAAATTTATATTGTGTTTAACTATTTATTGTTATATTTATTGAAGAGAATTTTTGAGGAAGCACAAACTTTAATGTTTGCACTAAAGATCATTTTCTAAATATTATCTTCTCCTTTGTTTCAGAAAAATATTCATTGCTGGGTGCGAGGAGAGATTACTGGAACTTTATTACAGACAGTATACCCAAAGATGACAGTGTTAAATATGTGAATGCAATCCCCCAGGTTTGCCAGTAACAGTAATATCAACATATTGTTAGTAAGAATAAAAATTACATACTATAATACAAAAGAAAAAATGTGTGCTGTGATTACTAAAACCATTTTTTTTGTAACTTAATGGAATTCAGTTACTGTAATATTATTATAATACCATGGTTGCACAATTATGAATGTATCTTAAGCTTGTGTTTCTCTGTCACAACTTCTTCCCAACTTATAGCTAGGTTTTGTTGGCATTGCTGCAGGGCCGTAGCAAGGGGTGGTGCCGGGGGGGCCCATGCCCCCCAGTTTTTTCCCCAACAAATGTGTCAAGCTCAGGAAATTGCTCCAAGTTTGAGAAAAACTTGTCATATTTTACTAGTTTTAGAAACTCTGATTTTGTTTCAAATGGCGTTTTAAAACCCAGGAAACACGTTTTAAGACAAACTAATTTTCAAAATTTCCCAGGGGAGCATGCCCCCGGACCCCCCTAGAAAGCTCACACCTTCGGCTTTGCCGGTGCCCCCCAGTTTTTCAAGGCTTGCTACAGCCCTGTGCTGTATTGTTGATCTTGCACCCATCATATTTTTTGCTTTCTTTTTCTTCACCATTTTCATTTTCATTACTTTCCATATATATTCATATAACAAGATGCTCAATCTTCATGGTTGTGTACATGCAGTTTTTTCTTGCTTTTGACCTTCACAATGTTCTTCAGTCATCTTATCTTGTTCATGCTTTTCATCCAGCATCAGCTTCTTTGTCATCTTGAACTTTGTGTTGGCCTTCAGTTTCAACTTTATTTGTTGTTCTCCCCTCATTTGCATAATTACCTTCATCTTCACTTTCACCTTTACATCCAGTTTTACTTCTTCCCTCTTTTTCTCATTCTTCATTGTCAACTTCATCTTGTCCTTTGTCTATACCTTAAATATTTTATCACCACATTGTTCTTGTTCCAACCTTTGTCTTATTCTTTTTGAATTTCGTCTTAGACTTTGCTGTCATCTTCAAATGTCAACTCTCAACCCTCAATCAAACCATCTTTATCTTCATTGTTGTCTTCACTTTCTAGTTTACCATCACATCCACTTTGGTTGTCACTTTCTTCCTCTTAAACTTCCCTTTCTCTGCATTTTTGACTTAATTTTTGTCTCAAAATTAATTTTTGCCCTCACCCTCGCCTTGCCCCATCTTTGTCTTCTTCTTTACATTTAGTTAGCATGTTCATTCATGTCCACTCTCACATTCATCTTTCTTCTTTTTCATCTTCATAATCGTTACCTTCATTTCTTCTTTTTAACTTTTTCTTCACCTCAACTTTTCACCCACCGTTTTTTTCACCTTTATATGCATCTTCATCTTGTTTTCTGCCATCTTCATTTTCACAGGGTTTGAAATATATGGTCCCGAGTGAAAGCCAATCCTAGCTGGCAGATTCAGCCAAGGCTCCCTTAAAATAACTTAGAATTTGCTTCACTCGTTTCTAGGAGAATTGTTCAAAGCTGCACAAGAACTCAATAAAATATAAAAAATTTACTTTCTCAAGTTGGTTTCACATTAATCATAATTTTAATATGTACCTTCTTCATACTGGTAACGTTTGTTTAGGCGAGTGAAGAAATTTAGCCTTGCTCTGTCAAGAAAATACTAATTCGACCCTACTTCATTGTTACCATTTTCTTCACCTTGTCTAGCACACTCACCAAGTCTAACAAGGTTTTTACCAGTATTTCTTTGCTGTCACAGATGAAAACAGCACAAGGGAAGGGACGAGCATACATCCGTCTATCCTTAGTGAAGAAAACACTGGCAGACTCCATTCAGAGATGCTTAGTCGATAAGAAGATTCTTGGGTTTGTAGACAAATATTTTAGTCCAAGGTGGTACCATTGCTACTAGAAAATGATCGCTGCATTTGTTTTTTGTTGTTCTCTAAGCAATCACTTGGCTGCCATAGATGGAAAAGCGAAGTAAAGCATTGAAAGCGTTCATTTACAATGTAGGAGACGTTAGCAGTACATACGAATGAGGTTGTTAATTGGGTATTTGTTCCTGCTTTCCATTCACTAAAATCTTCGGAAATGCTAAATCTTTAAGGTTAATCTAAAAATGATAGGACATTCTTTTGTGATATTCTTTATATCTTTTTAAATTTCCACCAAGTTTAACTTGTCGGTCATGGACAAGTGACAAAGTAACATATAAAAAACGGTTGTCTGACATCTTGAGGTGGATGTCCCATCAGAAATGGACGACAATGGAAAAAATAATAACAGATATATGAAAGCTCTAAACTGTTCGCGTTACTCATTTGTCAAGCTGATGCCTCGCACAGCCTTTCCCCTTGCAGTTCTACCACCTGACTTACGGATTAAAGTCATTTTACATGAGTAAGCCCGTAACTTTTCGCGTATCCGCTTCAACTGTTTAAAGTTGATAATGCTTTTATATTAATGTTTTAAGTTACCTGTAGGCCTGTAACATAAACACAAAATTAAGACCATTTTTCCCATTTACAATTGAATTGCAAGCCTCAGCAGTACAGTTTATACCCATTATGAGAATATCCATGCGAAGAGTTTCATGCTTCGTCCACTTGCAGATCCTGGTACAAAACTGATGCTATTCTACGGAACAGTCCCCTGTCAACAGCGCTTGTGAACAAATTGTATGACCTTAACGATGTGGACTTTGATCTGTCTTCCTCTGGGCATGACCTCGATATCTCCTGGCCTGCGTTCTCAAGGTTTGTTAGACACGGCTCCCACGGTCACGGAAAACTTCCTTTTATTAAGTTGACTGAAAACACTTTAAGAAATGTAAATGTTTGTATCCGATTTATACTTAAGTCGCACAAAAAATTTCGAAATTGATGTTTTCAAATAATTTTCGAAGCTTCAATCACAGTAAGCAAATACTGCATGCATGTCGATATACAAAGATTTAGAGTTGTGATGAAGTTGCCTTTTTTGAAGTGTTGCAACACGGAGGTCTACACAATAGGAAATACCAGGGCCGTAGCAAGCCTTGGAAACTGGGGGGGCACCGCCAAAAGCCGAAGGTGTGAGCCTTCTAGGGGGGTCCGGGAGCATGCTCCCCCGGGAAATTTTGAAAATTAGTTTGTCCAAAAACGTGTTTCCTGGGTTTTAAACGCCATTTGAAACAAAATTAGAGTGTCTAAAACTAGTAAAATATGACAAGTTTTTCTCAAACTTGGAACAATTTGCTGAGATGGCACATTTGACACATTTGCTGGGGAAAAACTGGGGGGGCACGGGGCCCCCCGGCACCACCCCTTGCTACGGCCCTGAATACAGATATTTAATTAAGGTCCCGGTTGTTCAAAGTTTCAAGAGCGCCATCCACTGGATAAACCCTTATCCAGTAGATAATTGACAATTATTCTCAGAAATCGAGGTAAATAGTGGCGGATTATTCACCGACATGCGAAGCATGGAGGTGAATATCCTAAAGGCCACCATTCACCAAGATTGAAAAGAATAATTGTATTAGCATTAAAAACTCGGTGACAACTGCAAAGACATAGAATCAAGTAATCAAGAATTTTCAGTTTGATCGCATCAATTTTCACCCAACATATTCACAGTAATAGGCGTGCACTCAGAGTCGGCTTCCTCATTTCCATTTGAATTTACGCATGGAATCAGTTTCGCTCACTTACAGTTTACACAAAGTGGGCTCTGCAAAACGAGCTTTAGAAGACAATTCTCAACAGCGTCTCTAAAAGCTGACAGCACAAACTTGCTGTTCGAATTATTAACGCCTTCCGTGAAGGCGGTTGCAAGTTACTTATAGGAAATTGAAAGAGCAGTTCGTGAAGTTTCCTCGACGCTACAATATCATGCCACGTGCTTGCTGTTGAAAATCAAAATAATTTTCAGAGGTAGCGACATCCTGATTTTCTTGAATGGAGACGCTTTGCTCAATGGAAGTTGAGCTGAGTTGGATGGAACTTTGAGATGGAGCCGTGGGAGGACAGTAGCTGTTCAAGGAAAGAGGCAACAGTGGAGCTTGGCGATCAGGATTTAGAAATGCCTGTGGTTAGAAGGCATGTTGGCAAACTGCTCAAACGTTGAGCGATCAAGCGAATAGGGCTTTTATTTCGTTTGTGGCCTCTAACTGCCCTGATACGTCGGTTATTGGGGTTTTGAGCTAACAAGATTGTGATTACGTACGGCAAAGTAGACAATCTTGTTATTTTAAAATGTAACCCTGGCTGAACCTGGCTCAGTAGTTTTCGGAATAAGTTACAACAATTGTATATCAAAGCATTGCTTTCTTTGTATTGTTAGGAACTGCTTTATCTTGCATTTGCAAGGTTTCTCCTCTGTAGGAACTTACGCCGGCCACTGTTTCACTCCACAAACTATCCACCTCCCGGGACGTGGACATTGCCCATGAGCCAGAGATAGCGAACCAATCAGATCGCTTGAATTACCAAGGTCACCGAGTTTGTGTATGCTATAAAAAGTAAAAAAAGTAACGTGAAGCATTTATATAGCGCCCTTTCTATATACATATTCAAAGGCGCTTTACAATGATCATTTACCCCCAGCGCGCCGGAAGCATATACTGGGTGACTCTACTCATTCTTTGAGCAGCTGGATCATTTAACTACATCAAAAACTAACTCTTCACAATTTTTTGCTGGATCTTATAATTACTGTTTTTAGAATGATTACATAACCTATTTCAGGCGATCGTTCGGCGAGGGCTCTGTGTCTGGAAGGCGGAGCAGCATTAGCAGTATGACTAGTGTTGACTACAGGGTAAGGAGCAGCTATATTATTTAGAACCACTACACGTAGTTTTTTATCTCGTAGAATAATTCTCTGTACAGTACATGTATGTGGTGTTTTGAACGGCGTTATATATATTTACCGCAGTTGAACAAAATAATCAACTTTAAAGTGACTTTGGTTTAGTTTACGTCAAGACTAATCCTAAGCCCCCTCCGAGAAAATCTCATGGGCTCATATTCGGGAGGGTTTGCAATCGGAATTTGGGGGTTGTATATTCGGAATGTTACGGTTTAAGTGTTTATAACTTTGCTATATGTATTTGTATTGCACAGACCAGTTGTGTTACATTTTTATAGAACACTTTGCGATGTGTCTCGTGTACACTTTTCCCACCTTCTCCCCTCACACACACACACACACACACACACACACACACACACACACACGCATGCTTACCAGTTTAGATAAACGTGCAACAGTCTCTTTTGTAATGGCGATACACAATCACTTGTCTCTAAAGTTTTTTTTTTCGTATTGACTATGAAGAAACCAAAGTTTGTTCAAACGTTGAACAAACGTCAAACATATACCTAACAAGTTCTTTAATTGCCTTACTAGAATGAAAGATCTGATCCACTTTTGGCTCTTTCAACGGAGATATCTTCGTTAAAAGATCTGTTTGCTGGTGAAAACCCTCTAACCAAAGATTCTGGGGATGGAGACACATTTGACACTGTCAGTATTCCTGACTCCACTGTGGACTTTCCTTCTGTCAGTGACATGACCCTTGATTTGTCACGCATTCACCAGCACATACTAAAATGGAAATCAGAAATGGAGTCACGAATCTCGAAGACAAGTCACGCTTTAAAAAAAGCAGAAGATGACAAGAAATACGCAATTCAGGAATCCGAACTTAGAGTAAAACAATTACACGAGAAGCAGATTCAGTTGCAAGCAATCTCGGCTGAAAAATCTGATGCAAAAACGAAAGAACTTGTGGACCGGTTGACAGAGGCTGAGAATACTTTACGTGAGCGTGACGCCGAAATCAAGCGACTGAGGGAAGAAGTTAACAAAGCTGTTTCGTCTTCCCATGAAGCACAGCGGTCAGCAATCGACTTGGAAAAGCAACTAACAATGTCCGAACGTGCTCAAAGTGAAATTAAATCTGAGAATGTTGCTTTAAGAGAGAGGTTAAAAACAGGAGTTGAGGCAAGGGAGGAGCTAGAAAACAAGATTCAAGAGTGCAAAAAAAGAATTGACTTTTTCGAAACAACAAAAATTGAGCAAAAAGCAAAACTTTCTGAAGTGCAGGGAGATCTGAAGGCTAAAGAAGTTACTTTAAAAACTGTGCAGGAGTCGTTTGAAAAGCTAAATGGGATGGTATTCGGGTCGTTTGAAGAACTAGAGGGCGAGCTTAAATCAAGACTTCTTGAAAGGGAAAAGGGCTTGGAGAGTAAGAGTGCCGAGAATAGACAGCTGGAACTGAGTATGGTTGAACAACAACAGCAAAACAGAGAACTGCGGCAGAAGGTGTCGGATGGGAATTTACGGGTCCAAGAACTTGAAACTGCGTGCGAAAAGTCTTTGGAGAGAGAAAAAGATTTGGAAACAAGGTTATCGGCGGTTCAGAGTGAATTAGAAAGTCTCCAGGATGTTATTCTGAAAGTTAATGAAACGCTCAGCAATATGCCAGATCAGGAACCAGAGCTATCGACGAATTTTGAGAAACATTGTAAAATTATAGAGGTATGTAATACTTGCAATATTGGGTAATTTATTCGTGTTTATATGACAACTTTCAGATGCGTTTTACAAGCTGTACAAGAATTGGAGAGTCTCTATGTTTCAACCGACAAGAAGACCTTTAGTTTCGTGGTCGAAGAAAAAATAAGGCCATAGATTTAACCTTGAAAACCTTTAACTATAAAGTCAAGAGTTATAAGGAACGAGTTTTCCTAAATTATATGTTAATTTTAGTCTTCTCTCCTGTTGTCAAGCTTTGAGGATAAAAAGATGAATATCGATAACCATACAAAATTTTGAACACATCGTCTTTCCACAGCAATCAAAACAGCTCGTCCATAACCTGGGAGTAACTCGGGATCAGTTGAAGGAAGAGAAGAGTCAGAAATCCACATTATCTGAAAAGGTGCAAGTACTCGAGGAGACAGTAGGGAAAAAAGATTTAGACATAGAAAGGTAATTCCTCGTCTTGGGCTCTAATCATCTTCTTTGCCGTTCAGTACAGTTTAGCTCTTGGTGGCAAATACTGTTAATATTATTTGGATTGGGCTTTTTTAGATCTCGTTGGACTAGGGGAGGGGTAAGGGTTAGGGTGAGAGGTAATCGCGACCAATAATTTCAAAAATGTTTTAAGATTTTCATTGTGGGGCTACTGATCGAGTAAAGATCTTTATTGAGACACGTGCGTTCCAGGTTGCAGATGGACATCTAAGAATCTCTGATTCATTGCTTCTTTTCTGTATACTAATTGCGCGAAATTCAAATCAGATGTGTGAATAAAAAATATCGAACTTTGAGCTACCGAAGTTTTCTTAAGTTGCAGTATACCACCGGCAGTCATATGGGCTTAACTTAGCTCATTTTTGCGGTAATTTTTTGCGTTTTGATTTCCACAGGCTAGTCGAAGAAGCTCGGAGCATGGCGCAGCAGTTAGAGGCTTTGACTTTACTCAAACAACAACTTGGTGAGGTAATTGCAGTTGAGTCCAACTTGTTATTGTGTGGTTTCGATGCAATACCGTAGTGGACTGGATGCAGGCCTGAGAGTGAGGCTAAATCATGTGCTGTGTGTGTCTCAATTGTAGTGAGTAGCCGCCGTTGTGTGTTGACGTTTTACCTTCAGTTGAAATTCTAGCGCTTTCCATTAAAATTTCATGTTTGGCCGGTTGAAATGACAAATAAAATAAACCCTTCCAGTGGAAATTTTCAGTAACCAGCAGGTTTCTACTTTTACTGTAACGGAACAGAATTTTCCATTTCAAAGAAATTTCATTATTTTCAAAGGAGCTGCCGAGCACGCACTAATGTCATTCATATCACGCCAATTAAGTCGATTGACGAATAAAACTGCACAACTTTTCCACTAATGGAAAAGAGATTGGTCCATTTGACAAGGAAAATTCAAATTGGCAATGTCGCTAATGGGAAAAGCCCCAGACAATTTGAACTGTAAAACGCGTTTGCACTTTACAAACTTGTTCAAGCTTGGGTAAAGCAAAACGTTTTTCTTCCATAATGAAATGTCCAAAAAAGATATCCTCATTTAAGCAATGTTTTATTTATTTTTAACCTTTCTTTGATTTCGCTAAACTAGAACTAAAACAAGCCGTTTGAGTTTACGTTTTGCCTTTTTGAAGACGAGTATTACTGTTGTGAGAAAGAGCGAGGGAACAACAAACAGTGTGTGTGCGAGATTGGCACAGTTGGTAAGATCTCTGACTGCCAACCAGAAGGTCCCGGGTTCAGTCCCCGGCCTGGTCGATGGTTGAACTTTGGGTGACCTTCTTTCGCCACACCGTCCGTGGGCAGGGTCTAGTCTCTCGACGTTCTATCGGGGGACTTTAAAGAACCCACACACTTGTCGATAGGAGTAGGCTAATGCCGGTGTTGTGGACTGTCACCTCTTACCCTACAAAGGGCCTGCTGTAATTGGGGAAACCTGTAGCAGTGTCCCTCTCCCTTCGGGGAAAAAGCTGAATAAACAGAACAGAAATCGTTGATATACCTTTACTTACGTTAACTGTAAAGTGATGCTCTGCTCTGTTTTTGTGTTAGATTGAGAGTGAGTATACTTCTTTACAAGATGATCTAATAGCTGTAACAGAGGAGAAAAATAAAACCAAAGAAGAACTGTTGTTGATAAGAAGCCAAAATGAGGAAGAACGCCGCTTTCGAACAAAGTTCGAGAACCAACTTTCACAGCTGAAGGAAGAACTAGTTGCATCTTTTAACCTAAGAGGAAACCTCGAAAGTGAACTAAGTAACTTGAAAAATACTCTTCATGAGCACTGCTCACAGAAGAGTGAACTTCAAGAGCAGCTGCAGTCAACAAGTGAAGAGTTGTCAAGTGTTCAAGATGAAAAAGCTAGTTTGGAACTGGAACTTGAAGATTCACGACTGCTGCTTGAGGCGGCAAATGAAGGAAGAATTTTAGCTGAACAAGGCCAGGCAAAAGCTCGAGATCACTTGGACAACATAAAGTGTACATTGGAGCAAGAGATAGCAGCCTTAAAGTTCCAACTGAGCTCTGATGCCATGAAGTTTGAAACGGAAATAAAGGTACCCAAAATTAGATTTATTACAGTCAACGTAATTCGGACACAACTTTGTGTGATAACTATAACCAGAAGATGTTCATTGTAGATTCAAATATTACAGACAGCCATGTTCTAATTGCACCTGTGCTTTTGAATGGTCTGAGATCAATTTTGTGGAAATAAAGAAAAACCTTCATAATTCAAAAGAAACTCTTTCGTGTGATTCACGACGGTTGTTAAAAAGAGCGGTCAATGATGAAGTTCTTCCATTCATACATGTATGGGAAACAAGGATGGAGAATCATACAACGAACATACGGAGATTATAGAAGTCAAGTTCAAACTTGATTACAACACAAAAGAGTCTGAGAACTCACAAGAACTAGTGGTCAAACGAAAGGCGGGTGTTTCCTTGAGTCTTTAATAAACGAGTCAGTGAGTCGACATGATTCAGATTCCAGCGTTTCGTTGTTTTCAACAGGGTAATTCAGATATATCTGACCAGTGTTACAAAACAACTTTACTGGGAAAAGATGCTTTTGAATACATGAGAAATGCCAAAAACTTAGTCTTAGCCCTAGGCCTAATAAGTTGATGAGACAAAAATTATGTCGGTTGTAGACCAAGGATCCTTAACCCAAACCCTAACCCCTTGAACCCCAAACGTAACCTTTACTGGAACCCTTTTTGATAATTCATGACTCGTGACCACACTTGATTCATAAAGCAACGGTCTTCGTCAAATCAGAACGACAGATTTGCTATCTTTGATCAATTTTCACGCTTGTTTTATCCTGCATGCCAAAAAGATCTTCTCCACCTTACTTCTTCTTGTTTGTTTTTTATAAGGATTTTTTCTTTTTTCTTTTTTAGTTCACTTAAACTGGAATCTTACATTTCTTTTCTGTTCAAGCATTTTTAATCAGGAGAACTACTGCTTTGTGCTCCAACTTGAACATTGTTGTAACATCAAGCTGTTTTCACTTTATCAGCCTTATTCACAAATTTCAGGTTCTGTCGGACCAGAGTCAGGAGTGTGCTGGTCTCAAGGAAAGAATGGCTGAACATGAAGAAGTGATTACAGACTTGGAAAACCGGCTCAGGGAGAGAAACGATGCTTGGCAGAATGACAGACTCAAGTATAGCAATGAAATCAAGCACTTGCGCAATGAGGTTGGTGCAGGGGTTTGGTAGAGCTCTTAGAGTCAACTGTGTACTCTATGAACAGTATACTTTTGTCGTTCGTCTTTTCACTGGAAAAGCCAGTTAGGGTAAAGCGCAGCCAGTAAACTGTGTTACAATATAACCCCCCTATATATATGTGTGTTCTTTTTTTCTGCAGTCGTGTAGCATAAAACATTAAGTTGAAGACCTTTTACACGAGACGAAATTTAGTTAGAATTTTGTTCGTTAAGGCATGAAACAACTATGATTTTAGTTTCTCTTTACCATTTGACTAAAACTTGATGTTTTTAACAAAATTGGACACTCAAGATTCGCAATATAACCAGAGTAGATCCCACCTAAGACAAACATTTAGCCTTTAGTGTTTCGAACCGTTCTCTGGTACACATAGTTAATCAGTGACAGAAACAAGGAAAGTACAAGGTTAGAGCCTGAAAAATCAATTAGTATAAATGATGAATCCGTCAGTAGAAATTCAATATCAAAACTAGTAAGTTTGCCAAGAGGGAACTTTCTAAAATCAGTTTAATAAAAGACTTTTAAAATATGAATTGCCGATTACCTTACTGATTTGTTGAAATCCAACCAATCACTTTCAGATTTAGTAAGCTAACTAGTTCTGAAGTTATCCTTCTTTATGATAGCGTTTATTTCTTATTTGGTAAATTGGATTTATTAGGAAAATCGGGCCGAGTCATCTTCTGGTTTTGTTACTAGCTGAGTGTGTATCGGCACATGTTTTACCGTGAGGCACAAAATTACAACTCTTCTTTCCAGGTACAAAACTACAAGACCAATTACGACACGTACAAACAGAAAGTAGTGTCCATGGAAAACGAACTGGTTCTAATGAAAGGAATGCTGGACGAAGAGAAAGCCAAAGGTAGAGACATGAAACGGAAAATGGAAGAAGTGGAACAACACAAGTTGAACAGCGAGAAAAAACTAAATGAGAAGATGGCAGAAATGCTGCAGGACATGAAAGAACTGAAGGAAAGACTTATCGTCTTGACACGGTACGGTTTTGAGTGAACGACTGAATGAGGACAGTTTGAAAGTAACTGTCTCGTTTCTATAAAGTAAGGTCTAGTTACATCCAGATAAGACACTCATTTTGGGTAAGATGTTCCAACAAACAAAACAGAACCAATGATTTTGAACTTGAATAGAGGGTAAGACAGATTGGAAATGGATTACGATTTACCGAACTTGATTTTTTTCATGGTGGATTTGAAAATCAACTAGGAACGTTACTTTGGAATTAATCAGATTTTGAGTGTCTTAAAATATTTGAGGTCGGATAATTTTCTAACGTTTGATGAACGTTGCTTAGTGAGCTCGCTCTGACACAGTAAGAATTCGGTCGCCAAATTATTTTCTTGGTTTTCACAGGGTTCAGGGTAGAACAAACTGGATTGCAAACTTGTTCAAGCTTGATTGCAAACTTGTTCAACCAGATTTTACAAGTTGTTTTCGTTACCTTTAGGGAGAAGGCGGAGTTGTGGCTGAAAGCTGATGACATGGAGCATGCTGTGACACTCAAAGTACAAGACCGGTGGATAGACGACAAGGAGGTCACGCATTGCACTGGTTGTAACGCTGAGTTTGGGTTATTCCTACGAAAGGTACTGTCTATCAGTTTCTATACTGAATATTTATTACTATTTTAAACTTGTCTCTTTTAATACTCTATTGGTACCTACATTACAAAGGGTGAATGAACAATTTGGTCCTAATTGTTTTGTTCGTAGAAGAGTTTGTTCTCTCTCTACCAAAGTTTCCTACGTTCACCAGAAAACTTTTCCCTTGTCTTGTATATTTTAAAGGTTAAGGAGCTTCAAGACTTGTGAAAATTCTCGATTGTTCCATTTTTCAAAAGGGGAATGCAAGAAAACTTTTAAGGCATTCCAATAAATTGTAACTAGCTCGAAAGTAATATATGTAATTGAGTTAGCTAAACATCTGTGGTTTATTGTAGTTTAAAATCCGGTGTGGTATTGCTGTAGGATATGATGTCATGCCCGGAATATAAGAACATGATCGTACCAGGTAGTTTAATCAGTAACGAGCGTTTGCGAGAACTGAAACAGCAATTCAGTGTATAAATTTTATGGGGAACAATTTTTGACAGTTCGATCGTTCCTTGCAGCAATATTTAGTGTGTTGACTGATGTTGAGACCATGGCTGGAAATTTCAATACCTTTATTGCCTCGTTTGGCTGGGGAGGCTTTTTGATTGGTTTTGATTTGATTTTACCATCAGCATCACTGTCGCGAATGCGGTAGGATTTTCTGTTACACATGTTCCAACAACTGGATCCGAACTCCTCACAGCAGGTTTGTGTTAGATTTGAAACAAGTACAGTAAACTTGATTCTTTTTGCTAGCTT
Organism: Parazoanthus swiftii; assembly: GCA_025403585.1. NCBI lineage: Eukaryota > Metazoa > Cnidaria > Anthozoa > Zoantharia > Parazoanthidae > Parazoanthus > Parazoanthus swiftii. The sequence continues at coordinate 1,244 of JAOBYE010296318.1, read as the reverse complement.
GTTATTTGAAGAGGTTAAAGTGTATAGAAAAGGTTTTGCTTTCCAGTGATTTCTAAAATAGCTTCTTTACGTTTTCGATTAGAACTTTTGACAGCTTCAATAAATACTTTCGTCCCGTGCAAGGGGCGTTTCGTTGTCATGTTTTAAACAAGAAATAATAATCAAATATAACTTATAAGGGCAAATATTGACGCAGAAAATACCAATTTTGCCTGCATACCTTCAAGTGCCTGAATGGCCTGCGCCCGCTTACTTCTTGTACAATATCAATTACTCGTGCGATTTCCACACCTATAACACTCGAAATAAAGGCCTCCTCCATCTGCCTCTTGCAAATACTTCAAAATGTCAAAGTGTTTTTCGTTACAATAGAGCAAAATTGTGGAACACTTAACCTCCAAAACATCACTTACTAAGTTCAATAAAAAAACTAAAATATTCATCAATGCAACCAGTCTAGATAGTGTTAATTAGTACACGGGCACAAATTATGTAAGCCGAGGACCTTTATAAATTTATAATTTCTATTTATCTGTTGTATTTGTTTTTAACACTGTTAATATTAATAGTTTGTACTTAATTTTGTTTACAAAGACCCTGTGTCTTAGCTAAATTGGACCCGCTTGTATAAATAAATATAGACGAAAAATTAATTAATTAATTAATTAATAAAGTAACTTTCTTTTCTTTTTTGCATAATGATCATGAGTCTTTTAGTTTGCCCTTGAATAGTCCTTAAAGTATCCTCAATTATGGTTTGAGGTCTGTAATTACCTTGAAGAAAACGCTACCTCGATAAATAGCTGTACTTACGTTCTGTCCCAAACAGGAAGTTGAAGCGAGTGTGTGATAACTGTATTGATAACGACCGGAAACTGAAAGCGTTTCTTGTCAAGACCAAGGTACAGAAGAGTGAGAGTATTGACGAGGATTTTGATGACACGAAGTCTGAGACAAGCGAAACCACACGGGGCAGCTCCAGCTTTCTGAGCCAGAGTGAAACCGATTCTCCTGCTCCAGAAGAAAGTGACCGGTAAGCCCTCAAGAGTATCGCCAATAGATAAATTAATCAATTAACAAAGAAGTTAATTCAGGCATTCCAACCTCCGAAGCTTGAAAATAGGGAGGTTGTACCACGGCCTTCCCCACCATGCCCCCCTCCGGCCGGTGACCGGTAAGCCCTCAAGAGTATCGCCAATAGATAAATTAATCAATTAACAAAGAAGTTAATTCAGGCATTCCAA
>JAOBYE010296207.1:0-15714 GCA_025403585.1 Parazoanthus swiftii | reverse complement strand
TGTAGTTGGCGCTTCGGTTGTAGATGGTACTTGTGTTGTGGTTGGTATTTCTGTTGTGGTTGGCTTTTCGGTTGTAGTTGCGGCTTCTTTTGTAGTTGGTTCTTCTGTTGTGGTTGGAGTTTCAGTTGTAGTTGGTTCTTCGGTTGTTCTTTGCACTTCTGTTGTTACAATGGATGTTCCTGCTGTAGTGACGGGTGGAATTGCTGTAGGAATATCTGCAGTGGTTAGTACTCCTTCGAGGGACGAAGACGTTAGAGTCACGTAGCCATGCATCAAAAAGTCGAAATTGAAAGCTGTGCTTTAATCGGTATACATGCAAATACCTGACACGAAGTCAGTCGTAGTTAAGAATTCTTTCTCTTTATCGCATTTTTTGCTACGAAAACACAAAATGCAGCATGAAGTCATGCAAATCCTGTAAGTTCTTCATTCTTTGCAATTTAAGCACGAGCCATTCCAGTAAGCAGCAATGCCAACCATATAACACAAACTGAATGCTTGCAACTTGAACAAAGTTTAGTTGAATGTTTTCTTTCAACCTTGTACGCATCTTCTAGATCTATGCTGTTACACATGCATACACGCATTGTTAGGTCGTTAATCTACAACCTTTATCGTTGTTGTTATTGCATGCACTGAAATCAGCCAGTCACCCGGTTTATGCAGTTCTCGAAAACGTTTCATTGCAGAACCGTCCACGAAATTCTTATGTATAATGTCAGCCATGCATTCATGCGCGTAAAGCTACTGGCATTCAAGGATGTTGCCATGCCGGGACTAGTTTAAATTAAGGTAATACAAAGCTTCACCCACCGACTTTTGTTCATTTGTTATTAAACTGGTTTTGCTATCAATCGTGAAACCTTCAGTCCGATAAGGTCATATAAAAGGTAACATAATCCATGCAGAACGCAGCTAAATGTAATCCATGCAAAAAATTAAAACATGCAGCAGAAGGAAAGGAAATGAGGTTTTGTGTCATCCATGCAATAAAATAAGTTAAGGACGGGTAAGAACCAACGATTAATAATACACAACAAAAGCCGCAAAACCTACGCCGAGTCATCATACCCCAAAAAGCCTTCTTTAAGAGCATGCCAATTAAACTTGGCGCTTTCAAATATATTACAAGATCATTTGACATTTTTTACTAATTGATTTCTAAAACATAAACTAGGTTACAGCAAGAACACGCGTGTAAGAACCTAAGATTAAAGAGCCCGTTCGGCTACACTTTCCCATTGGACTCCCTCTATAACAGAACCTCTTTAGACTAAATTTGGAGGTTCTTACTTTCAAAAACTATTTGAATCGTTTATTTTAAGAAATGATTTATGCTCACTCTAGTTTTTCTAAGTTTTTACTGTATAGTCATGTTTACGCGATATTAATTTTATTCGGCAAGGTTTTCCAATGTCTTACCACTTGAAAACGACAATCGATTGGGAATTTGTCGGTGAAAACTGTAGATATCAGAAATCACTTGGTTATTCGGTTATCATAAAGTATGCAAAATTTTGCTTTAGTTTATGCATTTTGTTTTATTTAATGGTTGCTCTGTAGATTTTGGCATATTTTTGGCACGTCTCATACTCTATTGCAACGACGCCACATCAGTTTAAGCTGACGAAGGCAGCAGTAGGCTCACCTGTTGGTCGTATCTTTGCAGCTGCAATACAAAACAAAAAGTGGAAATTGCTATTAGTTAATGGGCAAACGCAGCTGAATCAAGATTTGATAGTAGATAAGTACATGGCAAAGCTCCATTTAACTTCAAAAACCTGACACAAAACAGTGTGCATTCTAATTGTTCGAAGTTATTTTTTGTCTCATAGGATACAAACATCGTTAAAGGTCTGCAACATAAACTGTAGCGTTTTCTAATAAAGTGTAAGATGGCGGCAAAATGGAAGTTGTTTTCTTTAGCATATTGGTTTATTTAACATGCATGTATGCTAGTTAAAATAAACGGAAAGAAACGGAAAGATGTTGCTTTTAATCATAATATTCATGTGAATTTTGTATGTGTTTTCTTTAGTCCTGGATATTTTATAATGGACTGTTCTTTTATTTGTTTATGCACATGCCGGGAGTGCATGTTAAACGTGAATACAATGTTTTTTTTTCCTCTCAAAATTATCGCGCGAGATTGGTACATTATTCAGTGATTGGTTGGTTTGTCACTTGAATGGTATTCATCTTTAACAAGAGTTTCTGCAGTTTTCTTTTTCTTAAAATTCTGCCCAGTTACAAACACAGTAAATAATAATAACATCATTAATACTATAAACAATAAGAATAATAATTGTTTGTTCACAGCTTCTATACAGTGTATGTATACATCTGTGGCAAAAAGTATAAGGCAATCAAATTACGTCCCAATATAACATAGAAAAGTTATGAACTGAAAAAAACTGCCGATAATCTAAAAATCTATAAACGTTCGGTTCTAAAAGTTCCCCTCTTCTTAGCTCTGTCCATTAAAGTTTGCCTGACCGGTCGATGTAACGGATGTTTTTCAGTGCAGGAAGGTTGTTAAATAAACTCCCCGCAGAGTCTTGGAAGGTACTATTTAGCGGATAGTTTATTAATTTGTCTATTATTTTTACTGATACAGTTTTTACCACACTATATTGCAAGGAAGAAAAAGGAAAAAAGGTGTGGTATGGCTTGCACAACAAATTAAATGTGGCCGTCAAAAAGAAAAAAAAGAAAGGTATATATAGACGTATGTACAGTACGCCCCGCTAGCCATGAACAGAAACGTTAAGTCGAGGATAAAGGTCTTGAAGTGTCGACTATATAACTTGTACTTCATAAAGAAGTGCCTAAAACTACACTCAAATCTGTACAGCGGCTGGTTTTCGTGTCATCTGCCTCGACATAAGGAACTCAACTGCTAAGGGAGCGTGCGCAAGGTATGCGTATATTTGTTTATACTGATATTATTAGAAAAGATGAAAAAATTGCGATACAAAAGTCATCTCGTTTCTGAGACGTAGATACCACTTTATATTGACGGCGTTGGAAAGAGTATACTTAACGTATTGGCTCTGACGTCATGTGAAACCCAAGAATACGGAATGTTTAATTTTGCTCCCAACTAACCGTCAATGTACAGTGCTGTTTAGGTCATAAAATTTCAATGCGTTTATAATATTAAATGTTAGATCCCGTTGTAAAGAACATTGGCAAACCATTCTATTGTCTACCGGAGATTGAAACTCTAGTACTTTTTGGTTTAGCTACAATCCACAGTTTTCTTACCATCACAAATTTCCTGTTTGATGCTTTCTACTTCACTTTCGAGCGCTTCAAAGCTTTCTGCTTGGAATGTATGATCTTCATCAGTAGCAATTGCTACTAGCTCTAAATAGTCAACAGCTTTGCCAATACCCATACCAAACACTCGCACACCAGCATTCTTTAGTCCTTGTGAAGCTATATAGAGCTCTTCAAAAGGCTCCTTGTCTCTTGTTTGCTGGCCATCTGTGATGACAAATGCAGCCTAAAAATAGGGAATATCACATCATTAGTCTGCCAGGTTTCAAAGAAGAAACCTATTTACTGTCTACCTATATTTCGAAGAATATTAAAAACAGAAATCCGTCGGGGCAGTGCTCTTAGACCTTGCCAAACCTATGATATGGTTAATCACTCCACTCTACAGGTTAATATCTCCATTTTTGGTATCAAATGGCCCGCACTGGACTGTCAGTCATTTAACTATTCAGCAGAACTCAGTCACCATTAATGGTCTGACTCTCCAGAACTCAGTTTCACTCGGACTACCACAAGGCTCAGTATTGGCGCCTTCTCGTAATGATCTACCGTATAATGTTCGTCGTTGTAAGGTAGTTCTTTATGCTGACAATTCCACTCTTATTAATTGTTGATATGAATGTTCACACTATACAATCTGCTCTGCAGGACGAACTCCTTATTAAGTCGCTTAGTAAATAGTTTGATGCTAATGCCTTTACCCTATCCGGGCTGGACTTTTAGGCCTTTTGATATAAGCACATGTACAATGGAAAGTGCATTTCCTTCTTTCTTAATGCTTCCTAGCAAAAAAAGGAAAAACAGTGTTGCATAACCTTGTTACCATGGCAACAGCTCGCCAGCTGACACACCCCGATATATACCAATATGTTCGTTATAAAAGTTTAGGAAAAGTCATCAAATTTGGTATTTCTATCTTTCTCCATTGCAGAGAAAAATAAGAAAACCAGCTGAACATCAGGGGCTGTTAGGTATCCAGGTTTGTCCTTTGATATTTCAATGAACTGGCATGACCATATCGACGGAATTGTCTCAAAAGTAGCTCGTGGGCTGACAGAATTCGGAAATATCAAATTGTGACACTTGTTAACGTCTCTTATTCAACCACGGTGAGAATTGCATACAAAGCAATACTCGATAGGCATACGAGGTTACAAAAGAGAGAAGCACGCAACAGTCTTAGTGCAGAAGTCAAATTTCAATAATAATTACTGGTTTACCCGTTATAAATGTTTATCAAAATTATTTGGAAATTTAATGTAATTTTTGTTGTATTTACCAAAATAAGTTTGTTTGTCTGCTACTGTACCCACTTGTAAACAAGTGTTTAACTTAATGAACGATGTGCCTAGAGTTAAGTTTACTATTATTGTCGTTGTTATTATTACTATCAACACTATCTGATATACGGAAAGTTAATTTTTCCTTTCTTTAGGGCTCGTTTGTTGTTGTTCAATAATTGGATCCGTGGAAATTTAGAGGGTTACGTCATTCCAGGGAAAGAATCGGAAAATCTTTTTAGGCAGAGGGAAGGAACGGAATCTCCATCCCCATTTCCTCGACATTTAATATTTCTAGAAAAGCTTCGTGCTTGGAACTTAAGTATTTTAAACTTTTCTAAATTCTATCAGGAAAGGGTTCATGCTATGCTTGCGCCTTTGGTAGCCATGGTAACATACTTCTCAAATGCATTTTTATGTTGTTGGCAATGCAGCTCAAAATCTTGTTTATAACATAGCATGCCCTTTACTGTGTGCGTTGTGGACTTTTTCCACCACTTTGTCACAAATAAACAAATAAAATCGTACTATAGAATACGAGCCTTCGTGTCAGTATGACATCTTGTTGGTGTGGTAACGATTTTAATAACGTCTAAGTGACGAAACGACTTAACGGTAAGTTGATGTGTCTATCATGTTGTATTGAGAAAACATGTACATTAGTAAGCTAAAATTGGCATCGTTAAGTCACTTGAACCATTAACAAAAGTAGTTTCAGTGATGTCATAACAGGTCAAGAGACTTCAAACTGTCTATGAGTTTATTAATTTTAAAACTATTTACGCTTAATACTGGAAAACCAGTTATAAAAAACGGTTTTCTGCAATGGCGAGTAAGGGCTGTGATCAACAAGAGTTGATATAGTTTGTTTTTTCCGTAACGTCTGGTGTAAAGCTGACGGTTTGAGCGTTAGGACCGCGTCAGAGCAGAATGACAAAAACATTTGGTCGTTGATAAGCAGTTACAGAAAAACTTCAAACAACATTTTTTACCGTCAATAATTTTGCAGATTACCTTTGCTACGTTCGTTCTCATTCCATCAACTGGAGTGAAAACTTGCCGTTCCGCCAAACGAAGAGCTTTGTCAATGTACGTGAATCCGCGCTGGTGACGCATTCGGTCGACGAACTGATTGACATTCTCGGAAGTGAGCTCTGAGCCAGTCAACTGGTTGAACTTTAATTCGATCTTAGCATTTGTACTGTAGGAAACAATTGCAACGTGTCCCGTGTCAGGTCCGATGTCAAACTGGCGGGTAATGGCTTTGATGAACTCTTTCATTCTATTCCAGTTTCTTCTGCTGATACTTCCAGACGAATCCACAATGAATGCCAAATCAACCACCGCCTTGCATTCTTTCTCTGAAATTAGATAATTGTCGTCATTATACCCCGTAAATATTTTACAGCTACTAACTACAATCAATATTCAGCTGCATCATGAACAATGACTGGTGATGGAAGATTAAGAGGTAAACGTCTGTTTCCACGAGCCCAATTTATGAGTAGTAATGTAAACGTGTTTTGTAAAAAAAACCCTTAAGCATTCGCGTAGGATTCTGAAGTGAAAGCAATAAGGCAAAACACCTTAACCAATGATAATAACCTTCAGTTTCAGTTTAGTTTATTCGCCATAGAGTAACAGTTTACAGATAATCGATGATAAGATTAGATATATAGTATGGCGAGGATGTCTGATTAAAAGCTGTGAGGCTTGTATGAGAAGGTCAGACCTCCTCTTTTCTTAGTAGATGAAAGTATTGAGATAAATATGTACCACGATGGGCTATATTTTAACATTATTCAGAAATCAAATATGATTTGAGACTTTTGGTAAAAGAGGAATATGAAACAATTTGTTTCAATTCATTTTTCAAGGAATTGAAAATTATGGGACCTTGATAAATTAAAGAATGTTGCCGAAGATTGGTTCTTAACCTGGGTATATGAAATAGTTTACTTGATCTCGTATTATAATTGTGGATTTGATTGTTTAAAACAAATATATCTTGGAAGTTCCTTGGAAGATTATTTTTACTGATGGAAAACATAAACTGTGCTATTTGAAGTGTCCGTATATGGTTAAATTTCAACAAATGTAACTTCTTAAAAATTGGATTCGTGTGGGCGGTGTATTCATTCTTATTTATAATTCTAATAGAACAACTTCGATATATTAAAATTCAGCCTGAAACAAAAAACATCAACACGAGGCTCTGGGAAATAAAATATAGAGTTTGTATGGATTATTCCCCAGAGCCTCGTGTTGATGACTTTTGTTTCAGGCTGAATTTTAATATATCGAAATTGGTCTATTGCTCGTTTCTGCAGAACCTTAATGTCAGTCAGAAGACTGTGCCGCAACTGAAGAAATACTAAAATATTTATCGAGTGAAGATGATACTTACGGCAAGGACCAAGGTAAACGACCACAAGACGGTTGTTAGTAAGGCAAGAGTGTCGCTCCATGTGACATTTCGACCTGTAAGTTTCTTCATCTGATGCACAAACATACGGTCGAGGTCTTACATCAGGACATGGAAGTGGACATTGACAAACAGGTTTCTCGTCGATAGCTTTACATCCAGTGTTGTATGGAGCAGTACACTTGTGGCCTTCACATGGATCTTGATTAGGAAAAAACGATTTACATGGTCACTATGATCCTACTCTTAGCATAGCTAGTAGTGGCAATGACGAGATTACTACTATTGTTACACTTCAAAGAAGACTGCGTAGCTAATACTACAATGGTGAGGTTACTACTATTGTTACTCTTGAAGGAAGACTACAGAAAGAAGTCACTGCAGTACCTACTACATGTACTGCGAATTCACATACATAGCCAAGAAACACATTAATTTTACCACTCATCGATGAGTGATACATATAGTTTTTGGCTACTTAATGTCAGTCAGAACCACGCTAGGTATTTGAAATAAATGCAGTCGCAGTAATATACTTACTACTGCGACTTCGCTCTGCATGCAGTCTTCACTGAATCGTACAAATAGCTGCATTTTTTATCTTTATCTAAAAAGTATAAAAAAACTCACAGCCTTTTCTCAGTCGTACTCTTATTCACAATTGTTTTAAAGTTGTATCAGGATCTGATTATTAAAGACTCTTACCGCAAATTCCGTTCTTAGCTACTTTGATCGGTATTCCCCTGATACAGGCGTAACGTTGCAATTCGCATTCATTCTCATATGTCTTCTTATCCGTGCCACAAACTGGGTTTCTGCCTGGTGGACATTTATCGGGGCAAACACATGTAGGGAAAATACCGTCTGCTTTACAGTTCGAGTATGGAGGTGATGAGCAAGATACATCCTTGCAGATATCTGTTAAAAGGAAATGCAACAATATACCAAACTCCATATATGTATTGAGATTATAGTTGACCAAAATACTTTGATAGGCAAACACCTTTTAACAAATATGCTTCCTTGCATGCATGCTTCTCAAGCTTTGTTTTCAACGCGATTTTGCTGGTCTTCAACGAGTTTTTTTGAATGGTGTTCAGAATTTCTCTTGTGAAATGAGGGATACAATTTAAATACTTCTCTTTGCAAAGAATCAACGTGGTGTAATCGGGCTTGTACACAACCCCCGGTGGGGTACTCCCTTTCTAAGATGTCAGGGGAGCTCGTCGGAAAACCTTAATAAATACCCTAAAAAATACCTAGCCCTCAGATTTTGCTACCTAACAATATACCTCTCTGACTTATATACTGCGTATGAAATGCAATGTTTCAGTAGTATAAATGCCATTTATTGTTAGCCGTATCCATCAAATCACACTGTTCTCACAACAGTTTGCGAGCGTATCGTCATTATTATAAACAGGATTACCCCTTAAAACACCAGGTGTTATCATGACTCGGGTTTTGCCTACGAAAACCCCTTAAAATGACTAGATTGCCAATTTCAACCCCTAAAAAATACGACCATTCTCCCGACATCCAACTATAGGGAGTTACCCTCCCGGGTACACCACGCCTTTCGTTACATTGCTTTTATTATTAGTGGTAGGTCGCAAAACATTGTACGTACAACAGACACACACAAAGTTACTTAGTTAGAAATAGAGAGCAAAAGAATTTAAACGAACAACTTGAATTATTCTGATCTTAATTATGTAGTAACTTAAAAAAATGCTGCTCACTGGTTCAAATTTGCAGTCCTCCAAAGGTTTTTAATTTCCGTCGAAATAAGTTATCAACAACGCAATACCCTGATGCTTTAAAGTTATGTTATATGACACGACTTTCAGCGGAATCTAACTGCGCAAAAATTCGACCATCTGTGACGTAGAACGAACGGGTTCTTTTGTCGGATAACGTCATAAACAATGCGCAATGTTTTAAGATGTTGCGCTAAAAATTGTCTCCCGTGTCACATCACCTTTTGTGCGAATTCGCTGACAAATATGTAAAATGTGTAAAATGTTCTGCTTACCTGGAGGTGAGACTTTTATTTTTGCAGCTGCAAAACAGAAACCAGAAAAAAAAAAACAAATAAAAATTAGCACTCGATTTTATTCCGTACTAACTTAAAAATTCTGAAATGGAAAAACGTGTTAATTCGAATTTGAATTAGTTTAAATATTTTAAATGACGCAAAACGTTTTTTTCACTCAAACACTTAATTTGTTATCCTTCTTTGAAACTTGATAATAGCACTAACACAGCTGTTTTGATAAACTGCCATGAAAATACGAAAATATGAAAATATGAAAAGAGACAAAATATTCCTGATAAACAGTTTTTGTCAAGTACCTTCACAAAGTTGAGCCTTGATACTTTCAACTTGTTTTTCCAATATCTGGAAACTCTCGGCTTGGAATACATAATCCGGTGATGAGGACATTGCAACTAACTCGATAAGATTGACTGCTTTTCCAATACCCAAACCATACACCGTCACTTCTGCATCCTTCAGGCCTTGCGAAGCCAATTCAAGAGGTTCCCAAGCTCCCCTATCTGTTGTTTGCTGACCATCAGTAATCACGAACGCTATCTAAAAATCGTAAATAGAAGCTGATTTAATGGACGGATATTAAACAAAAATTGCCATCAGTCTAAAGTACCACACGTTCGCGCAAAGGGGTAACTAGTAGGTTTTGACCGCTCAACACTAATGAACAGATACAGTGATTCAAATGTGCAAGTTGAAGTGCTGTATAAATATCCCGTTACCTTCTAGGGTTATTGCTCTGAAAGAATTACTTTGGATGTTTATGCAGCTTTTCAACTTACCATGTTTTAATCATTATATCTTTTTGTTTGAGCTGAGTTGAGTTGTTAAGTATTGTGGTTACCCCCTCAAGAACGTGTTGACTTTTGCTTATTAACATCTTAATTACCCAAGACCACTTCCCATCTGGCTTTGTAGCTAACCGCGAACTGCTCAGTACGGAGGTCCTGGGTCCGAAAGGCATATTTTTTCGCGTAGGAAATTTCCTTTCTAGGGGCACTGCTCAGAAGGGTTTACTTTGGATATTTGTACACCACTTAAAAGATACAACATTCAAATCACCATATCTAGAACAGTTCGATCTTACAAAGAAAGAAAAATCAAAATCAAAACTATGCAATGAAACATCAAAACCTGGATGTGTTTAACAAAAAGTGGAATGTAATATTTCAAGAGCCTCGTTCCAACTTAATTACGTAGCAGCTGTATTTGTGTATATTTCAGCTCATCCATTAGTAAATAAGTTATTACTTATTTTCTCATTTCTCTTTTTATTTAGTTATTTATTTTAATTATTTATTTACTCTTTTTTTTATTAATATTTATAATGGTATTACCACTATTTTTATTTTTTTCTCGTGTAAGTTTAGTACTTCTGTCCCAATTTCCTCCTGTAAGAATTTAGTGTAGAAAAACATTGTAATAAATATGTTAAATCAACCATGTAAAAAAAATAATCAAAACTAAATTTAAAAATCTTCTGTAACTGTTTGTGGGTCCTTGAGGCAGTTATTAGATGTCAAAAATATTACGCCTTTACCTTATATTGAAATAAATATTAGTTTTTACCCCATTTATAGTCCAGAGCTCTAGACAGTTTTTATAAATTTTTCAGAGTGCGACTTAAACGTGGCTATCATTGTAAAATAGTTTTTATAAAAAGGGTTCAGTGTTTGTTATTGTTCATGTTACAAAACTGTTAAGTAACATGTAACACGATTCATAACATTTATGAAAGAAGACTAAAGAGTGGATAAATAAAGACATCGCTGCTTAATTCATACCAAGTTCATCATTTATATACTGTTTATATTACAAGTAATTTATGTCTTTTGTGTTTACAAAACCTTTGTATCTAAAAACGTTTCCAAGGACCGTGGCAATCAGAGGTAAAACACCCAAACTCGGGACCTTTAAAAACGGCATTTTGCGAAAGTTTCGTTTTCGTGGGCACAAATTAAAGTAAAGGGGTCGAATTCTATCAAGACAGCTTTCCTCTAGTCTCAGCTTAGTTATACTACCAGAAAGAATCAATCTATGTTTAAGACTTAGAACTGAACGAACGTTTTCTTATGGTTAGAAGCAGCCCATTCCAATGTTACGTTCACTGACCAAAAACCAGAAATTGTGGAACATCATATTACACATACCCGTGGTACTTTTGGCCTCATTCCTGCAGCTACTGTGAACACTTCTTTCTCAGACGTTCTCAGTGCCTTATCGATAAAGGTAAAACCTCGTTGATGCGGTAGCTTTAAGATCCTGTTCTGGACATTCCTTGTGTTTAGCTCACTTCCTTTCAGGTCATTGAACCGTAGGATAACTACCGGCTTTGTGCTATATGCGACAATCGCAATATGCGCCCCATCAGGACCAACTTCGAACGCCTTTGTCATTTCGATCAAGAAGTTCTTCATTCTTACCCAGTTCCTGCGACTTATGCTGCCAGAAGAGTCCACAATAAAGGCAATATCAACGACGGCGTGGCATTCTGTTTCTGCAAAAACGAGAATACAGTTCGGTAACCATTATCAGTGGAAGCTCCTGAGCTAGTAAACTAGAATTCTTGATACGCAGATTGCACTTGCATCCAGGAAAAGTTTCCAAATTTACGAGTCCTTCTAAAGAATTCGTAAGCGTTCTCCACCAATTTATCCTGTTTGAATGCTTTAAACTGCTGTGTTCTGTTTCTCAACTTTAAGTTAGGTTTAAAATAGTCGTAAATTTTACTAATAAGGTCAGGCTGGGGAAGTCGGAGAGACTGATATCTGACTGGTTTTCGGAAAACGTTGTGAACTAGTCCGCGTCCGGGACTATGTTTTGAACTGCCTTTTCATAATTGGTTTGACTATCTCCTTTTTCTCTCCTTTGACAGAACTTTCAACTTATGGGTTCCAAACTAGAAAAACGATCAACATCGCAAATGATAGTCTGTTTTTGTCACACAAAAAGGCTACCAGATATCATCTACGTTCTTAAATACTTACGACAATCCCCAAGATAATCAGCAGTAATAGGTTTCTTAGTCTCGCAAGCCTCTTTCATCATATGACACATGCTTGCGTATGTCGTTCCATTCTTTGAACAAACAGATTTTCCATTTGCAACACAATTATCCGGACACAAGCATATTGCCTCATCGAGTTCTATTAAACTGCGGACATTTTTACAACCCCTACTGTAAGGAGCTTTGCATAGTTCGCGGTTTTTGCTGCATGGATCTGTGAAGGAAGAAGAAAAGAAGTGTAATATTGTTTGTAAGTAAGATGAAAGTTTTCAATCAAACATACTTTTCGCACCAAACATTGACTTCCAAGTCATTTCATTTACACGAAATAAGTAAACAATCTTATATAATTTTTAAGATGTCAGTTTTAAGTGTTCTTAAAAGTGTTTTTAATTCAATATTTTTCAGAATTGTAACTGCTCATAAATGAAGACTGTATCAACTAATTACCTTAGAACATTCTTAAAATTTTCATTGTCTCAGCCTTAAATGATCTTGCAAGTGTTCTTGGTTACATAATTTTCGAATTGTTGCTAAATACATTTGACGGGTGTTCAAAATATTCAAGACTAGGAAGTAAGTTTATTGTTATGAAATAAGAGATAACATGCATCCGCTGGCGACATTAATTGTGCACTTATATTTTGATGTAATTTTCGTATTATTGCACATAACTATAGGCAGCTGTAGTGATAGCTCTTTCCAGTAGTACATATGTAAAAACACACTTTCAGGGGCGTCTATATAAATCTTGAAGAAAGGGACGCCATATACGTGCACAACAGAACAACAACCACTAACGATTGAAACTGTTCGAGTTATGCTTGAAGAACAAAAGAAAGCTTTGAGAGCCATTTTGAAGCAGCTCTAGAAGAAGCAAACAGGAAAACTGAAGAGTTCACCAGGGAAGTCCAGAATGTGATTGCTGTATAAACAAACTTGATACGTTAAACATTTATTGTTGCGTTGTTAAATATCGTTGGGTTTTACATTGTTTATAAGTTTGTTTATCAAGACAAAAAGTTCGAGTGAACGAATCAATAGCAAAAGCACTTATATTTTGATGTAATTTTCGTATTATTGCACATAACTATAGGTAGCTGTAGTGATAGCTCTTTTCAGTAGTACATATGTAAAAACACACTTTCAGGGGCGTCTATATAAATCTTGAAGAAAGGGACGCCATATACGTGCACAACAGAACAACAACCACTAACGATTGAAACTGTTCGAGTTATGCTTGAAGAACAAAAGAAAGCTTTGAGAGCCATTTTGAAGCAGCTCTAGAAGAAGCAAACAGGAAAACTGAAGAGTTCACCAGGGAATTCCAGGAGCTTCAAGACACCAAAAAAAAACTCACCAAACTGCCCCGAATGGTGAGAGGTCTAGAGTTGAGCGTCGAATATACTCAGAAAGACATGGAGCACGTGCAGCAAGCCTTCAACGAGCAGTCACTGTTGATACCGATGCGATTGAGCAAGATATTGGCAAAGTTAAAGAACAAGTCACATATTTAACAAAGCAGATGCTGCAATTTACACATCGATGAAATACCGGAAAGCCCCAAGAAAAAGACTGTGATACGACTGAGCGTAAGCTCCAGACAGCGTTGATAGAGAAGTTAAAATTTCGATAAAGATCAATACAAACCCAGCATCGAAAAAGCGCACAGAACCGGCCGCAGAAGAATTGTTCCAGTGGAGCAACTGAACAGAAACCAAGAACATGTGTATGCAAGATGTACGATTGGAAAGAGAAGAAATATCTACTCAAAAGGGCCCGGAAAACGAAACCATGCAACCGGACTGTTTTTTAAAGAAGAGAAGTTTCAAAAGAGGTAATAACAAATGCATCAATTAATTAAGGATAGAAACAAGGGGAGCTTGTATATTTCAACTTGAAAAGGATTATTGTTAAAGAACGCCCGCTTAAGTACTAAAAAATTAACTCTACTTGAGTTTGAAATATAATATATCTCTGGCATCAAGATTCCGACGCTAAAATGAAATGTTAAAGGGATAAGGGATCAAGTAAATCGGAGAGCAATGTTTCAATGGGTAAAGATAAAAAAGTCAGATATCACGTCTATACAGGAGACATATTTCTTAGAGAGCGTTCATAACATGATAAAAAATGAATGGGGCGATGGTGAAGTTTTTGTCAGATTGAAAATTAAACGACCAAACAAAAAGGTGTAACGTGGGCAATACAATTCAGCAAATACAAAATTGTTCTTCTTTATATCATTAATAACATGACGTAGTGTATCAACAAAATTTGCTGTAAAAAATTCAAATAAAAACAGCAAAGAAAAATAACACTCGTGCGTAACGTTCCCCGATAAATTTTTGATTATGCCTGAAGGTCTTTTTAATACATGGCATTTCTCGCAATTTTGAGGTACTAATCTAAATTGGATAAAAAGCGAGAGCCCACTTCTGAAATAGCGAGAAAACAATGATCTTCCTATGAGAGGCCAAGTCTCATGTAAATCCTCAAGTATTTGGCAATACTTTCACGGAACCTCTTTTTCGTTTTCCAAACCTTCGATTTTTTGTGGGTTTCTGAGGTGAGATGGTCTGCTGTCGCTCTTGTATATTCCACTTAGTCACAACTCTCCTATATTCTAGCTGATTCTGATGTGATACGATATGGATCGTAAATATGTTCAGAAATTAATGAGAGTTGATGTAAGTTTCCCTATGTTGGTCGTGTGATTCTTCTGTGACGACTCTCGTCATCCGCTCGATCGTTCGTATAGAAATGATTGCGATGTGACGGGACCCATATCATAACAGTTCTAAGCGTTGAAAAAGATTGCGACAAGATAATACTATAAGAGACAAAAAGAAATACGATACGATGGGGCAAACAACTGACAAACCACTTACCACATGCACCCTTGTGAACAACATTAATCTTGGATCCCGATTTGCAGGACCAAAGCTTCAGTTCGCACTCGTTGTCGTATGTGTAAGGTTCTGTCAGTGAACTACATACAGGATCGTTCACCTTGGGGCAAGTGAAGTTACAGACGCATTTCGGGGTCTGACCATCTAATTTGCAGGATGAATGTGGACGGATACCTTCACAGTCATATCCTTCACATGGGTCTAGTGAAACGGATGAACAATGATTAGTGCTCAATTTTGCTCGTCAAGTTGCGGAAAACTAACTTTCTCTTTTATTGCTTATATTTTCAGCCATAACTGATTGCGTTTCTTAACAAAAAAAACAACCAGCTGTAAAGATGAAACAATTCATTGCAAAACCTACTACTACTACTACTACTACTACTACTACTACTACTACTACTACTACTACTACTACTATACTACTACTACTGCTACTACTAAAATTAATAACAATAATAACAATAATAACAATAAAAACAACAATAATAATAACAATAACAATAACAATACAGCTTCCATTTAATACCATTCTGACAAACCAGGCAGTAGTTGCGTAGAAACGCAGTTTAATAATAATAGAAAAACTCACAAAATCCTTACCTAAAGCTTTTCATTTTCTTGACAGCTGTTTGCAAAAACTACTTCTACTATTCATATTACAACTATTACCACTATTACTACTACTACTACTACTACTACTACTACTACTACTACTACTACTACTAATAATAATAATAATAATAATAATAATA
>JAOBYE010296096.1:0-15717 GCA_025403585.1 Parazoanthus swiftii | reverse complement strand
CCTCGTTGCTTAAGCTCTCTATTGAGAACGAGAAGACCGATTCACACGTGACAGCGCTTTGCGCTCTGATTGGCTGAGCGTGATAGTGCTTTGCGTTCTGATTGGCTCTGGAGTTTCCTGGTTGAACCAGGAAAAAAAAACAAAAAATAAATAAATAAAAGACACGAATTTAAGACTGCTCGCCTACGGCCGCGAGTAAAAAGCAGCTATGACGTATCAGCGTCTCAGAAAACTTTCTCGACTTTTTCCTGGCCGGTTTTCCTAAATTTTTCTCGAACAAAGAACATGATGTATCATATGGTAACTATGATTTCAAAGTCAACCTAACCCATTTAGGGAAGATAAGTGTATATGTCCAATTATTTCTGGCGGGAAAGAAACTTAAGTCCACCAAAATAGAACGGCAATGGGCGTTTTTCCAAACACCAAAGATTAGTGGCCGAGTAACCATTAATAAATACAAGTTACTCGACGTTTGAAGGAAGAGGCTTATTATAATCACTACTCAAAAATAGAGTATTGGATATATAAACAGAAGTTCCTGGGATATGTTGATAAAACCCACAGAAGCAAACTCGTAATGTTGCTACTAAATACGGCCGCACATCTCCGTGTCCACGGATGCAGTTAAGCCTCTAAATATCTAAGACAACATTTTATTTGTCTTTAACCGTACAATGTAAGACTATGAGTAACTTTCAATATACAACAAGGGCAGGGAGACAAACATTTATTTATACAGTCTTGTAGCTTTAAGTGCTGGAATATTTCCTTTAATCTCAGGGCCTGCTGATACAATCTAGGTCAAAAACATTTTAACTAAAAAGAATTCAGTCCCTATGACCGTAACTATGAACGGAAGAATTTAGCTAGGTACTGGACTAACGCTTCCAATCCTAGGGCCGGGCCTGCTCATATGAGCCACGTATATAAGCGAATCAGCCCGCTAGGATAAAAAAAGTGTATAGCTTTTCCACGGCGTTCAAATAGAAAATTTTTATCACATGAAATGGAGTGCTGCGGTAGGTGGAATGCCGTAGTTTTTCCATTCAACAGAGGGCAAACAAGAAATAGTCTCGACCACTGTCTCGACAAGTGGGGACTATTAATGTTATCACTGCTTGAAATTATTGTTTTTGCCAAAGTGTTAAATCGTATTTGCTGCAATCATAGTCTTGACCTGTTTTTGTTTTTGCAAAAAGTGACACAATACGTATTTAGGGTTGCAGCCATAGTTTCTTACCTTTTGAAGTAAATTGAGCTGAGGGGTCACTCAAGTTTAGTACCGGCAGTTCCTCCCCTATAAACTGAATGGAAATCCAATAGGTTAATATAGTTTGAATATGCAGAAATTCAACTTCTGAGTAGAACGTAAACTGAAATTAATACACTTTATAGACAATACTTAGTTCATCACCTGTTTCCTTGTTTGGCTCCCCTCTGGTTAACGTCGTGGAAGTCTGTTCTATGAACTGACGAAATAGAGGAGAAATCTAATTATCTCGTTAGAATCCCCCCCAAAAATGTTCCAGCCGGTGTGATATTGTGATCAGTTAAGGCACGCTTGTTTTTATCTGTTCTGAAACAGGTGGTGTCGTGATAATCATCCTGCGTACCAAAACACTGCATCAACTATTAATTGACGCCGTTAAACAAACTGTCAGACAGAGTTTACATGATACCGGACCGAGTTTCATTCCGGTACGACTTCAGCCAGGTTCCATGCTGAGTCTTTACATGATACCTTCTAAAATCTCATCCCGATACGAGTCATTCTGGGATGAGTTCATCCCGGCCAGTAGTCGCACCGGATCGAAATGTTAATTCCGGAAAAAACTTGGCCGCACATCCCATTAGTAACATGTAAAAGGGTACAAGTCCATAATGGTGCGCACATCTCTGTGTCGGCCGCACGTCTCTTTGTCGATACAATAAAGCGAGATATCACCGCTTCTTACTATCAAAAACAACATTATATTTGTCTATAACCGTACACTGTTAAACTATGAGTAACTTGCATTATATTAATTCGCGTTGGCAAACATTTCAACTACAAGGAATTCAATCCCTGTAATTAAGAGGCATGTTAAATAACTTGAAAAACGCTTCCAATCTTACGGCCTACTCTTATGAACAACGTAGGCAAATCAGCCCGCCACGGTGAGTGAATCGTAGCTTTTCCATGGCGTTCAAATGAAAAATTTTCATCACGTGAAATTGTGAGTGCTTCGGTAGGTGGAATGATTAAAGTTTCCCATTCATGAATACACGAAAAATTTAGTCACGATCAGTGTATCGACAAGCGGAAACCTTATTAATGTTATCACTACTGGGAAATACTGTTTTTTGTAGTTATTGTAATCATAGCTTTGACCTGTTTTTTTTTTACAAAACGTGACACAATACTTATTTAGTGCTGTAATCGTTTTGAGTACGAAAATAGTTTCTTGTCTTTTGAAACAATTTTGAAAAGGTCACTCAAATTGAATACCAGCAGTTGCTACCCCACAGACTGAAAGACACAAAATGGATTAGTATAGTTTGATCATACAGAATTTGAACTTCTTAGTAGAAAGTACAAATTAAAATGAACACATGCACTTTATAGACAATATTTAGTTCATGACCTGTTTCCTGTTTGGGCTTCCCCATGTTTAACGTTGTGGAAGTTTGTTCTATGAGCTCAGTGACGAAATACAAGTGGAATTTAATTATCTCGTTGGAATCTAAAAATAAAACTCCAGCCGGTGTGATATCATGATCAATTAAGACACGCTTGTTTTTATCTGTTCTTAAACAGGTGGCGCCGTGGTAATTATCCTACGTACCAGTACAATGCATTAACTACTAAGTGCATTGTTAAATGACTCCCAGTTTCTTTGGCGGTTTAGGCGTTATATTAGCTTTAAACGTGAAAAATCCTGACTACTTAAGCACGCAAGAAGTTTATCATTGCGGCCCGAGTTTAGGCTACCAAAAGCCTCATGTTACATATGTGACCCAATATTGAAGCCACAAATAGTGCACTAAATAATCACAAATGTAGTACTTTTGCGGTTAACTAAAGAAAACACAAATAAAAATGCCAAATCAAATAGAAAAATAGGCTGCGAGTCATTTTAATCGAAACTATACTACTTAAGGGTTTAACTAGCACGATCCTAAAAATATAGCATATTTATTACAATTGCAGCCTTTTATTACACATGTGGCAGGGCCAGCCCGGTGAGCGGGTTCAACCATTCGCATGGAAAAGAGTTTTTTCCGGTAAGCGGACTGAACCATTACATGTGGATATATTCAGTCGGGTAAGCGGGCTGAACTGTTCGTATGGGAAAATGTTCTTCCTGTTAAGCTTGTTGAACTGAGTTCAGTCTGTTCATATGAAAAGTGTTCATCCTTTCTGGTAAGCGGACTGAACCGTTCATACGGGGAAACGGCTATCCTGGTAAGCGGACTAAACCGTTGTGTCCGCTTACCAGAAAGGATGAACACTTTTCATATGAACAGGATTTTCATGTTTAAAGCTAATATAACGCCTAAACCGCCAAAGAAACTGGGAGTCATTTAACAATGCACTTAGTAGGGGAAACGGCTATCCTGGTAAGCGGACTAAACCGTTGTGTTCACTCCTTTGGTAATTTTTAGAGTTTTTAACAATGTATAGTGATTTTAAGTTTCTACTGAGTTTATGTATCATGTAGCGCTGAATTTTATAGACACAGGGCTACTAGAATGAAGTGATTAGCCTGTTTAAATAAAGGCATCTTATCTTATCTTATTTTATCTCATCTCATCTTATCTCACCTTAACTCATCTCATCTCATTTCATCTCATCTCATCTCATCTCATCTCACTGATCTCGTCTTGTCTTGTATCAATAAATCAAATTTAAGTATAAAGTTTCAAGAAATTTCAAGGAGTGTACAAGCCCTGACGTTTGGCAATGCTTAAATGGTTAAAGTCAATTCATTTCCGCCGTGATTCAAGGTTAAGTTAAAAAATTGTTTCTTTCGAAGAGTGTACATTGAAGTAACTTTATAATTTGTTACCAATCAATTTCTATTTCACATGGAAAAATCAACTTGTGCTGCTTTGTTCATGACTGCTTAAAATTTCGTCATATTTGACGTTTTTTGCTGTCAACGGACGCGACGTTAGAACCATACACAGAAAAACTTTGTTGTAGTTTCAAGGCCGTGGTTACATTTTGGGCTAAGACCCGAGCACGCTGAAGAAACGCGGTGAGTCGAAAGGCCTCACTCACTTCCAAATATAATTTACTTGCTTTTAAACGCTCGATACAAAAACCAAACGAAGACAAAGAAGCAGGAATATACCGTTCTTTGCAATTATCGAAACAACGGGTCCGGAAGAGATGGTTCATATTTGGTTTTTTAATTTCTTCTCCGAGGAGTAGCAGCAGATTGTTGAATTTTTAACTTACATTTTTCTGACAACGCCGCCTGCAAGTTTGGAAGTCTACAACGAAGATTTTTTGATTACGCCGGTTCGCAAGTCACCAGTCCGTTGACTGTAAAAAACGTCTGGCAGGTGAGGCTATGGAAACGAAACCCAAGTATAGTTCTCTTCAAACTAGACATTAGCTGTTAGTTTTGTATTTTTCTCTGGTTAATTCACTTGGAAAGGCCAAGCCAGTCATAAAGCTGCGCAACATCAACTGCATTGAATGAATGCTCTTCGCATGAAATGGAGCACGCGCTCCTTCAAGAAATGTTCCACTGTGCTTTGATTCTCAGGAACTTGACGGCCGTTCAGTGTAATGAGCTGGACCCAAATCTGTGCACCAAAGCGCGCACATAAAAACAATCATTAAATCACGAGCTTCATGTTCACAGTTCTGACTTTCTTGCAAAATTTGTCACTCCGCTGTGAATCCTTGTCTTAGAATTCGTTTCTCTTCTTCAACGTAGCTCTTCTCGCGTGACGCTTGGCCTAGGTCCCGTTTTCTTTTCTCCTTTTGCTGAAAGTTCTCAATTTTCTTCTTTTTTGCTTCACTTTCTCCTACATACAGAACAGAAATAATGGAAGATTGATGTTGATTATATCACTGTCAAGTTGAATTAAACAGTATCGTTCTTAAACATCAGTCCTAAATGGATAACTCTTGTAATGCAACTGTTTTAAGAACTAAAGGCAGTTGGCCAAGGCTTACTTTAAATTGTTGGTACAGTCGACGGAAGTGACGCGAGAATTAACCGTAATCAGGAGACTTTTTCGGTTGTAGATTTCAAAATTAAACGGAAAGTACAAAAACTTGAATTAAAACTTCAAATATCTGCTACTACCTCCCGGTAAATAAAAATGAAAACGTTATAACTTGCACTTGCATCATCTATTCGACTTATTTCGAAATTTGGAAAGGACATTATACTACAACTACTTAATGCCTTTACGGATTTTTAGTCTGTGCGTTTGCATGGAAATAAATAAAATACTTCGTAGATCATCGACTTCAAAATACTGAAACGAGTTCTGATGTTTTGACTAAAACCTCGCCACAACCCTGTAAACTACAGTCTGCAAAGATACATGTATTGAGAACACAGTTTTCACACGTCACATCCGTTTACTGCAGACTGTAGCAGGCCCGTAGGCAGGATTTTTGTCGGGGGGGAGTGCAAATTTCGTTAACTTGGACTCTTAAAAGCCAAATTTATGGGGAAAACACACTTATGACCGTTTTTTTGGTCGTTTCGATTTACGATAGCACCAACTGTTATGAAAAACCTATTCGGGCTTCTTCATCGTCTTATTAAACCTGCAAATGCGTCGTTTTGGATGGAAAATTGGCTAACAAAGCTTATTCCAGGTGGGGAAAGTGTCAAAAAAAATGCCAAAACTAAAATTCTCGTGGTTTAAATTTACATAATGATTCCCCAAGACTGAAATTGATGCCCAAGATCCTTGGGGAAGCCTTGGCTGGATTTTTCATGAGTTTATAGTTAGTGGTGCTCAACACACATGCTGCAACTTTCCCACTATTTCTTGCCGCCCAAACTTGTTTCACGGTCCAAGCACAGTTTTTGCTTTATTCGGTTTTCATCGACTGATTTATATTTACTGATTTACATGCATTCTAAGCACATAGCCTCCGGTTTATGACACAATGCAATAAACAGGGGCCAATGTGCGGTGTTTCGTACCATTACAGATGTGTAGAAGCGTCCCGCAAATGGGCAAAGGCACTAAGACAACAGATAAACATTACTGCTGAATGAAGAAATGAACTGGTCTTCCTAAACTGAACTAGCAGGGATCCTAGCTGCCGGGGAAGGAGGACATTCGTCAAATTTTGCCGCCCAATACCCGAGGTTTTAGTAGGCTCGTTGTAAAACAAATCCTCGACGTGTGTGTTCACCACAAATTTATCGCTGCTTCAGCATTGTCAAATTCCTCAAACATGTATTTAAAGTCGCTTTTAACGACTGGTATAAGAGCTGTATTTACCTGACTGACCGTCCTGTTTCTGTAAGTCCAACACTCGTATATCCGCTGCTCTCTTCTGGTGCACAATCATGTGTTTCTGAATCTCTGTAGGTTGTTTCTTGTATTTCACCGGAGCCGAAGAAACCACGGCATCATCATACTCGTCCTCTGCCGCGGATGTCAGCGAGACTGGCGCCGGCGGCGCAACATACTCCACTTGTGATCGGCTTGAAAAAGAAGATTCGTACCGTTTGGAAAGAGAATTCCAGTCAACATCCGCTTCTTGATCTTTTGCTGTATTTAAAAACGCTGGTCGACCAACTGTGGCAAAGAGAGTTTGAGGAGAAGGAAGTTTCAATTTTGGTGAAACTGCTTTCGCTTCTGAACTTTTAGAAACTACTGGTGCCTTAGCCACTTCTTCTTCTTCACTTTCTGATTCAGAGTCGGAACTGTCGCCCACAGCAAAGAAAGAAAGCGGGCCTTTTCCTGTTCTCTTCTCATAATCTTCTTCTTCATCCGCCATTTTGAGAATAAGTGAGCCCACGGTGAATAACTTCAGCGGTTATTCGCTAGTGCCCAGTCCCTATCTTGTATTCCTCACAAAAATGGCGTTCAGCTGCGTTTTTACATTTGCTTGAGTCAAAATCGTTTGATTTGATCGTTTTCTATCCAAAATTAAGTGATAACTCAAAGTTAAGTTCATATTTAAGAAACAGGGTTTGTTTTTTTACGAGTAGAATTACACGATGGGCAAACGAAATTACCGCAAACGACGTGAAGATGACGACGAAGAAAGTGAAGGAGCAGAAACAACAATTGAAACTATCGAGGAACGAAGAGAGCTCCAGAAATTTCGTGAACGACAGCGCGGCGTGTCAGCCGTTGGGCTTGCTCTAGGGAAGAAACTGGCTCCTGATGAGGAGGTAGTGAGCGATCCTTTTAAACTCAAAACCGGAGGACTTGTTGATCTTAACGATTTGATCCAGGACAGAAATCGTGACAGAGATGGTGAGAATGAAAAGTCGATAAACTTGGGAGCAAACTTTGCTGCAGAGACGAACCAGAGAGATGAAGACACTCACATGTTGAGGTATATTGAGGAGGAGATGGCCAAGAGGAAAGGCACTAAGGATGGAGGCAAAGAAGGCGAAAAGTAAGCGAATATTTATAGTTATATGTGTAGTTGATAGAAATATGTAGTACATGTATCGACCTCAGAAATAAATTGTTGTTGCATGTAAACTTCGAGACTGTTACTAATAAATGAGACTTGAAATCTTTTTGTGGTTTTTGTAGGAAAAAGTCAAAAGAAGATTCATTGTATGAACTGCCAAAGTACTTGGATGTTCATTCCAAAATCATGAAGTCTGAAGAGATGTTGTCCAATCAGATGTTGTCAGGTATACCCGAGGTTGACCTGGGAATTGATGCCAAGATAAGAAACATTGAGGCAACTGAGGAAGCAAAGCAGCAACTGCTTGAAGATCAAATGAAGAAGAGAAATGAACCAACGGTTATGGTACCTACAAATATGGCTTCAAACTTCATGCTTCACAGCCGATGTAAGTATTTTTTGGTTCAACATAGCCAAGGTTGAACTGTTGCTTTATTAAAACACTGTTTTCTTTTTACTGCTCTTGCAACAACCTCCTCCGCAGGCAACTCTAATAAAGCGAGTTATTAGGCAAATAGGGTGAATGATGGTTAATGTAGGCTAGTGTATGGTCAATGAGGGTGAAGGAGATTGAATGAAAAGAGGAATGCATCTGCTTAATCTTTCTACATTCGCTTGAGAGTTGCCTGCAAAGAAGACCAGTAAATACCTTTTGTCTAAAACTTATTCTGGAGCAGCCCTATGCTCCAGTTACTAATTTATATCTTGCGCAAAGTTGTGCCATTCCAAATTTATGACATGTATTGCAAGTATCAAACAGTATTGACAGTATTCAGTCAGCTCATATCGTTGTTTCTTTTTGCTGGTACAAAAAGCTATTCCATAATAAAATTATGTACATATATAGCATATTTACATAAATATACATACATGTACTTAGGTTAAAAACAGATACATTTTCAATGATAGACTAGGAATATTCACTTTCTACTCTTTGAATGAGATGCTATTGCATAAAAATACAATATAAATAATCCTAACCCTTCGGCTATACCTAGCCATCCAAGGCCAGGACAAACATACAATAATGTATTGTCAGAATGTATCAGCTATTGTTAAATTATTGTATAGGGTCTTTCACTTTGAGAGTACAGCCTAACTGACTGGAAAATCAACATTTTCTCACCCATGGAAAGAAACAGTTCACTGGGATTAGTTCATTATTTTTGACAGATTATGCTATCATCTTTTCCCATAGTTTTTGATGAAAAAAAGAATATCGAGGCAGAAAGCAGAAAAGCTGCTGCTGCAGCAAAACTCAAAGCCGAGGAAGCTGAAAAGTCAAGTGAGCCCAAAGTAACTGCCGAAAGTTTTGGTCTGCTTACTGGAGACCAGGCACTTCCTGGAGCAGTTGCGGTTACTGTGCCTGGTCAAAAAAGGACTAGTGATAAAGTGGAGAAAGCCACTGATGACTTTTTTTATGAGAAGTTTAGAAAAAGGGCTCGAGACTCTTGGAGATATCAGTGATCCTTTGAGGCAATCTTGACTGAAAGTTCAGGACAAGAACCTTGGGCCCTTGATAAACTTTTTTCTCAGAAAGATGTTGAAGATGTTATGTAGTGATACAGCATACTTTTCATCTTGGTTGCTGATAATTATCTTGAAGAAAAAGTTACCTTGACAGTGGAGAATATTGCTGACTACAATCATTTATTTACAGTATTTTCTACAGGGAAAAAACTAAGAAAGTCCCAAATGGAAGAACTATGTACAGCATTCATGCAAAAAAAAATAAACCAAAGAAGCAACATCACAGTTTTTTAATTTTAGGGTCTTTGGACAGTCTGACTCTACAATTGTTTTAATAATTTCTCTTACAATCTTATTTTTCAACTGAAAATTTTTATTTTAACTTCAGTTTTATACATACATGTATTTCTCTAGATTGTATTGTATCAATCCTGTGCATCACTCAGGCAGCTCTATCTTTCCACTTAATGTACCGTCAGTATATATATTTACATGTATAAGTTGAGGATCGTTATAATAAGTGAGTTAAACCATAACTATTAGCTTTTTTTTAACTCTAGTAAATTATAATTCAAATAATTATGTGTTACAATACCAGACAAGACAGTGCAGCAATGTCATGTAGCTTTGATGTTTTCCATAAATAGGACAAAGTAAACCACTTCATCCAGCAGAATGGATTAAAAAGTTTTCTGACAGTAAAATATTTTTTGAGCATAAAAAATGATTATTTTGTAGTCAGGGATCTGACTGAATTTTGATAGGGGAAGAAGCAAAGAAGAAAGGTAAGCCGCTTGCAGCCTGAAGCATGCTATATACAATGTTTTCTACTTTGTGCATACATGTATTTTTATGGTATTTTTTGTTTTTTGTCGTAATTATTAGTCCTGTCTTGCTGCTTTTCACAGCTTTGATTATCAGGTAAAGCAATGTTCACAGATTTCAGTGCATGTAGAACCCAATCAGGATAACACGAGTTGGGGAACATTCTGACCATAAAGTCCTTCACAAACTGTGGGAACCTGTCCTCCTTTATACTTTCTCTAATGTTCTTCATCAGTAGCATCTGTTGAAAAAGATTTTCTATCAGCTTCATACATAAAGGACATCACAGTTTGTTTTACATTATTCAAACTCTCTACAGAATATGCAAAGTCTCCACTATACTTGGAATTTGAATGAAACTATAGTGTTTGCAATAAGTTTTGATCTGGATAATTATTTTGTGAAATATATTTGTGGCATGGCAGTGTCAATAGCAATACACTAACTTGACTTTTGTTTTACCATTGTATTGTAGAATTGAAGTAAGACAAGACAAAATGTAAACAAGCCCTATTTTGATATGTGCAAAACACTTTGCTCTCGGATATTGATAATTTTTGATTGAAATCATATTAATTAAATCGAAGACACTTGTGCAAAACAATAATTATTAATATATAATAATGACTTGATCAGGTTCTCAACTCTCCCTAAGTTATTCTTGTTATCTTTTTACATAATCTTTGGGAGACTTTAGGTCTACAACTGTGTACATACATGTGTACTCTTAATGTCAAACTGTTTAAAACACAAGACATCCTCACATCGCAAGTTTTGTTGTTTTAGTTTAATACAGTTTGTCAAAGTTTAGTTTAATAAGATTTCTTCAAATTCTAGATATAGATAACTTTTATCAAATTTTAAAAATAAAGTCTTCATACCTGGTAATGTATATTATGGGTGGTAATCAAGTGACATGCCGTAGGCTCTTTGTTGATTGCATAAATATAAGCCCTTGAGTGACTCCTACATGTTGGACAAGTGCAGTCTTTGTCTATGGGTGTAAAGTCCTCGGCATATTGTTTGCTTTTGATGTTCAGCTGGCCTGGTGACCATGGTACAAGAGCTGTACCAAATCTCTGAAGCAGAGGAAAAAAATACCAGTTAATTTAACCCCAAGCTGTCAGAAGACAATTGTATCAAGTACATATAGTGTGGGCCAACTTTGCAAAGGAAAACAGTTTACAAATGATGCCCACTAAGGCCTAAGAAAAAAGTAGGCACAGTTCATTTAAATATTACCAGACCATCCCTGATTTCAGACGGCTGACGCTTAAGACTACTGAAGTTTTGGCATTATATATTTTCCTAACCTAAAAGAAAACCCACAGTGAACAGTTGCTCAGCAAATAACTAATAGAGACAGTGCTGTACTGAAGCATGATGGCCCATCTTCATGTACAAAGCATGGCAGCTGAAAAATTTAAGACATAAAAGCACTTAAAACTAAGAAAATACCTAGTATTAATTTTGTATAATTTATGTTAGCCTACGGGCAGGCTGTCCTTGCAGGTTGGGGATATAGTTTGGGGAAAGAAAAAAAGAGTCGCTGAGAGAGGTGGGTGAAGGGAGGGATGGGGAAATTTGGAGGGATAGGAGATTTTTTCTCTCCATATTCTCTCCTCCGCTTGCCTCTCCTGCTGCTTTTTTTTCTTTCCCCAAACTGCTGTTACAGTGTACTTTTTTTGAAATCCACTCCTAGATATTTTTTCTGTTTTGCAATCTATTAAGGGATACAGTACTAAAAAAACAAATTCTCTGTTTACTGAAGTACTTAAAGTAAAGTAAAAGTAAAGTGAAGCATTTATATAGCGCCCTTTCTATATACATATTCAAAGGCACTTTACAAAGATCATTTACCCCCAGTGGACCGGAAGCATATATAGGCGCCTTTGGCAGCCGCTTCTAAGCGGTCCATGTACATGTAGGCTGGTACTCATTTTACCGACCTTGGAAGGATGGAGAGCTGAGTCAACTTTAGCGGGAAAGAAGGTCAACCAAATATTCAAACCTTGACCTGGCTGGGGATAGAACCGGTGACCTTAGGGTTGGGAGGCAGAGATGTTACTTACTGCCGTTCTTGTGGGATACACACAGTCATACATGTCGACTCCCAGAGCACAGCAGACCACTAGATCAACTGCATACCTGGCAGACAAAACAATTAATTTTGCAATCATTTACTAGTACTACATGTACGGGTAACAGTTATTTGCAGTGATTTTCATCCTCAGCTTAGAAGGGCAACTAAACTAAACTTGGCTTATCAAATGATTAATTTACATTCAAATGGAGAAGGCCCCCAAAATGTTCATTAAATTTTAAAGCTCTAACCAACACTAAATAGTTCATACGAAAGTAAAATTTGTTTATTGGTATTACAATATTAATTAATATTTATTAATATTTAATGTTAATAGCAATCGATATTTGCTCATTCTTGCAGATATTTTGAAATTCAAGAACTTAATCACCATGTTTCTAAGTACATGATTGAGTAAAAAAAGAAACAAAACTTATAATTTTTATTTAAAAAATCTATAAGAATCTATAAGGTTCTAACATACAGTTATCTGTAATAATGATAGGGCTGGACCAATTTAATTTTTGGAAGCAATTAAAAAAATCCTGACGTTTTTTCTTTTGCTGTGCCATTCTAACACATCCCTTTCTGATCTAAATAATATTGATTAAATAACAAGGACAGTCTAGTTGTTAGGTACAAGGAATCGGAATAACCCTCTTGTTTAAGTTGCAAGCAAAGATAACATAATTATTTGACTTGTACTCTCTTTAAATAGCTCATTTTGTCACTTTTTTGTGGAGCTTTGATTGGTTTTTCAGAGTTTTAAAAAATTCACAGTCATTAAAATAATTAAATAACACTTTATTTTTTCTGCTTTTCATCAAAACATTGTCGGTTGGATCCATGCTACCAACTAATAATAACAGTATTAATAAACATTAATATTATTATTGGTTATTTCAGTGCACCTACCCAACACCCATACAATATCTCGGCTTATTTTCAGGCAGCAAATCAGTACATAGTGATACTATTCTCCAGAATTTGTCCTTTTCTTCCCCTCCACTCAGGCCTCCTATCGCAATACCAGGGGTGTCTCGCTTGACCATCTCTGTTCAGGGGAGTCAAAACACACTAAAAATTTTAAAACAATTTTGATAATATTTATATGGATGTTGCTTACTAGATACTGTCATCCACATTTTCTCAGTAAAAGTATAAATAAGCTTGAAGGCTTTTTCCTGTCTGATTTTTGTTTTTACATGGCCCCACATACATTTTACAATAATTATACAATCATGTACTACAAATTCTGGGGATTAGTTGTGCAGGAATGATTTTACAACAAGCCACAAGTTATAAATTTTAGACACGTCACGTGACTAGTCAAATCACATCAACAGTGATCAAGGCTCCAGCTCGAGCCGAAAGCTTTGAACAGAACTTCTTGTGTAGTGTCTAAAATTTATAACTTGTGGCTTGTTGTAATTATACATGTAGTTGTAAAACTTGGCAAAAGAGAGGAAGTTTGAACAGGATTGTCATGTTATGAATCTTTAAAAATCCAAAATACTTTTTCACATGCACATTGTAAAAGCTTTAACATTGGGTTTTGTTTTTCTAGTAGCCAACTTCACTTCACTCTGTGTCTTTGGAGGAAAAGTTCTTAAATTACTTGATTCTGTGCCTTATAACTGTATATGTAAAAGTCCTTGAAATTCCTTGAAGTCAGTACTTGAGAAAGTGTACAAGTTATGTTGAAAAACTTTACTTCCAACAAATCCAAAAATTGTTCAAAGCACCAAGGTTGTGTCACTAGTAAATGACGGTGAACATGCATGTTTGGTTTTATTACACCTGACTGCCAAAGTCTTGGCAAAAGGTACATGTGGATGCAAGTTGATGCAAGTCAGTGCAAGTTTTGACTTTCCAACTGGTATTCAACTTGTGCTCCCCTTGGTCACTGATGAAGAACTTGCACTGATTAATTTTGCGTTCAAATTTGAGCTCACTCAAAGCCCTAATGCAAGACAACACAAGTCATTGCAAGTCCATGCAAGTTGGTGGCCAAATAAAACGCAAATTGAACACAAGTTTAAAACTTGCACTGACTTGCATCTACATTTGGTCTAGTGAGGGCTTAGGTCCTCAATAGTCGCTCAAAATATTCTCCTGGACATTTCTTCCTCACCAGGGGGAGACCCATGGGGACTTGTATACAATATTTTAAAGATACTTTGTGTACTATAGAATCTAGCTGCATCACCAAGTTTGTGTTACAGCATTATGGAGTAAGTTTATAT
Organism: Parazoanthus swiftii; assembly: GCA_025403585.1. Classification (NCBI taxonomy): domain Eukaryota; kingdom Metazoa; phylum Cnidaria; class Anthozoa; order Zoantharia; family Parazoanthidae; genus Parazoanthus; species Parazoanthus swiftii. The sequence goes on along the minus strand of JAOBYE010296096.1, from coordinate 1,469 downwards.
AATATTGATCTTATCTTGAGGCTTGAGCTGATTTTGCTGAAGGGTAATTATTTTGAAGTTTTGAATAAATTGTTCCTGGTATTTTAACTTTTTCTTGGGGTAAAGTAGGGGTGGTTAAAATATTGGGGGAACAAGGTGTTAATCACACAATGTGTCAAAAATAGTTTTTGTTAACTTAAGTACTATATAAAATACCTGCTACACATTTCTTTCTTAACTCTGGTTCAAGGCCACCTTGAATAATCGCAAATAGGTTCTGTTTGTCTGTCCTTGTGTGCGCACTAATGCACCTGTCCAGCCACCTTATGGAGCGATACATTGCCTCCTCCACTCTTGGCCCAGTGGTAAGACTGCTGACCACATCATCCAACTGCATCATAATGTCTGCTCCTATTGCATTCTGGATCTCCATTGACTTTTCTGGAGTCAAGAGCATCTCGCTGCCGTCATGTGGAGACTGAAACTTGACACCTTCCTTTGGATCAAAAAGATCACAGTCAGTGTGTGGTCAAGAGACCTATTAATAATAGTTAATGATAATTATTGTTTTTCTGACTCTTTACTGTGCTTCAATCAGTTTGTAGCAGAAACAGAATCATCTGATGATAATACTTACTAGTTCATTTGATGTTCAGGGCTAAAAAAAATTTTTAGAATGTGACCGGTCACAGTGACTGGCCAACCTGATTTTTGCCCGGACATGCCCCATTTCTGACTAGCAACATGACCCGCCATTGAAGGTTTTGTCTGGTCAAATAGTCATTCTGGCTGGACAAATTTGTCCATTGACTGGGCATTATTTTGCGCTCAAATAACCACAAACCAACCCCTCCTCCATCACCCCCAGTATCATCACATGCAAGAATACTGATCCTAATTATAATTATACTAGGTGCAAGTGATTTTGTATCTGGCTGCCCAATACAGTCATGTAAACTTCGGAAATCCCCTCCTCATACTAAATATTAATCTCTTAAACTTAGTTAGGATAATCATGGAACAATAATCCAGTCAGTTAACTCAAAGGGCACCAAAACCTATTGACAACTACAACTTTTTACTGAATCATACAAAGACATTAAGATGATTAACTGATCCCAACATGGTTAAAGGTGGAAGAGAAAATAATGTGCTACCCAAGTTAAATTTTAATTATAGACATGTTCTTGAAGTTTGGTGCCAGCCTTTTTTCAGGCACCATTATTGTTAGTATTTCATTCAACTACACTTGCTGCTGACCAGTTTGCACACACCTCAGTGATCTCAGCCAGTTTGAGCAGAGAAACCATTTGGAATCCACCACTATCCTATAAATATAGAATGAAATAAAAAATGTAAATTTATGTGTGACTTCAACATTTATATTTTTTTTAGTTCGTTCATTTAATGTCAAACTACTCTGAAGTCCCTAATAATCGTACCGGTACGATTATTATTTTAGAGAAAAAAGTCCACACGGTACAGCCTAA
>JAOBYE010295763.1:0-15724 GCA_025403585.1 Parazoanthus swiftii | reverse complement strand
CCACCGTTGAGCATTCGTGTTGTGAAAAATAGATGAAACTTTCTAGGTTAATGTTGACTGGAAAATCTGGTACTACATTCAGAAAAAAATGTTTGGCTATTGTCGAAGGGGGTAGGGAGGGGGGGGAGAAAACGTTTAACAGCACCTTCGAGGCCTTTGGCCTAATAACTGTGTTCAAGGTTGTAGATGGCGTTCGAAAGAATTAATTGAAAATTTCAGCAGCTCACTTACGTTGACACCATCGCGACCCTGTCAAGAGAAGAGAATTGAAGAAAAGATAAATCGTACTTATTGCTTTTCTAAGAAAACTGTTCAACTAACGCAGTATTTATATCTCTTTGTAAATAGGAACAGGTAGTGTTAGGTTTCAACAAGATAAAAATTGTATCTTTATCCGATTTCTAATATTCTAAACAAATGTGTTTTTTTGCAATAAGATACTTATTTCTTAAATAATTGATATCATTCACTTCAGTTTATAGTCAAAAGCTTTAAAAACGTTTCTGATCTCTTGTTTTTGTGATAATTCTTTCCCTTTTTAGCTTTAAATGCTAAATTAAATTTGTTAAAATACCGGAATGGGTATTGGCAAGTTGTTTCGATGCGAAGAAACGGTCTCTCAAGAATAGTATAACTCCATGTTTCTAACTCTTTGTGTTGCGGAGTAGCCTAAGAATATGCCTTGGGGAGGGTAGCAATATTTGTTCAAAATTTCAGCTTCACTTTTAGCAAGTTTTACGTTTAGCAAGTTCATCCTCGTTGATCAACAAGAAGTGGTATCTTCCTCCTGTCTGCCGTCCCGTCTGTCTGTCTGTTTGACCTGTTTATTTGTTTTCTTCCTGTGTACCAGAACATTTAACTTACCTTTCTACCACGTTGCCCCTGAAAGAAAGGAAAAGAAAAATAGCGATTTGTGAGAAAAATAAATATCACTAATTCAAAAAAAAGCAATAGCAGCAGCAGCTATAGCAACAACAACAAAAACAACAACAACAACAACAAATAAAAGAGCCCATGGCAATCTCCAAGTACTTTCATTTTCATATCTAGACTAGAAAAGAACTTGCTCTATTGTACTGTGCAGAACAATAAAAATATAAATCCAAACTATTTTTCCTCATGGTATTTTTTCTATGAAACCACTCACGTGCAGTTGTACTGCTACAGATTTACGAGACACGCCGCAAGTTCAGGCAATCTCATACGGGATCCTAGGCACTTTTTTTTCTCAATTGGTAAATATTTGCTGAAGAAATGTTAAATTATTTCATATAATCGATATTATCTTTTTCTAAAATACGTTGACTACTCCAGCAAATGTAGGGAAATTACAAAAGAGGGAATCATCCTCGTCTTGACCTTTGAACGAGCAGTCCAATGGTCTTCAGCACACCAAAGGCTATTGTAAGAGTTCGGAAGTCGTAAGGTACTTAAGAATACTTACGTCTGGTCCAACTGGTCCCCTTCGGCCTTTAGCCCCCTGTCAGATAGAGCAGGTCTGTTACGGGTCATCTATTTTTTTTCCATCATTGTCACAAGCACAAAAGCATAATTTAAGAGGGGAAGGGGTGAGTATTGTGCACGTTTTATTTAATAATACAATAATCAAATTAATGCTATTCCAGCGGTACAGATTTTAGAATGATGTTTTAATGGGATATACTGTGCACTAAACCCTGGAAACGGTAACTAGCGTTTGTGAAGAGTGTTGTGTTTGTCAATATGGAATGTGAACCACCGAGTTGATATGAAACATTGGACATCGCATCCAGAAAATAAACAAAGTCTGGTCCTATATTATTTGTTTAGATTGGTTATTGTTCAGTTGGGCCGGCTTAAAACTGGTTTGGGCCGGTTATAAAAACCAAGCAGAGACTGTTAGAGAATTGCTTGTTTTCCAACCCTGCTGAATTATGTCATATTTGTTTGAATCGTTTAAGTTGTTATAAGGATCATCATTTTGGTCAAAGTTTTTGCAGCATCACATTGGTTACACTAAAGAATAGTGTTTGAAGCGTTTTGAATTAGCTTAAAACTAAATTCTTGACCTTAAAGAAACTTGTAATCAAGTTTCAGTAAGCTTTGAGCGTTTTTTATATTCGGCCTAAGGTTCTGTTGCTTTTGGTTTTGATTTTAAAACTGAGAATCAGAAGCAGGAGCAAAGAAGAAACGATAGAAACTGCGGAAGGCAGCAAGAACCGTACCGAAAGTAAGCGGTTAAGTAGTGACATCGCCAAACGATAAGTATGCAACTTAACAATTTGTGTCAGTTTTCACACCTCAGTCATTTCCTAATTTTAAGTTGGTAACCGGCAATCAACCGTAAACAATGGGGTGGGGGAAGGGAAGGGGTTATCTTACCGATATTCCACGTGGTCCCTCGGCGCCTCGTTCACCTTGGGGTCCCATGGCACCCTGCAAGAAAACTCTATTATATGTGTAATATTGCATATTTATTCCACCAATTACACATAAGGCCCAGTATGTTACAAATAAAGTGTAGTATTAACTACTTATTAACTGGGTTTAAGGTCTGCTTGGCCTTGAGGCCTTGCTATATCGAGCGATAGTGAGATCAGTGCGTCAAGGGCGAAATTTGACATTTCCCGTAAAGACCAAACGTTCGAAGTTAATAAGTAGTTTATTACATGACATCTAATTACCGCCGTGCAAACGACAGTTCTTTACTTTGCACATCTGGTTACGCGTGCGCGCTTTCAGAACTTTTCGTGTAGACCGACTGATCGAGCACAAGAACAAAATGTAAACTTGCGGTAAATTGTATCTCGAGACTTCGTCATGCTTAATGGCATTAAAACTGAAATTGGTTCAAAAGCGGAAAACGTTTTGTAATGTTTTCAGTGCTAAACAGTCAAAGTTTCTAACAATCCGTTCAAAAGTCATCAGTAACAAATGTTCATCTTGAATTGTTGCTTCTGGCAAACTGATGATTTGAAATTGACAGTCAGAAATACTACTTATGTTTGCAGCTGAAAAAACTGCTTGGCTGTTCGCATCTGATTTAACTGGAAAACTACTTCCGTGGTTGGAAGCAAGCTGGGATTGCGTTGTCGTTGGTTGAACAGATGCGAAGGGACTTGCCTTTATCTCTCGCTATTAGAACTAGCACTTGCAAGCCCACAGGATTAGAACCTGCAATTGGCTGGTTTAGAGTTGCAAGATACAGGTTTGGAACTGTTTGTATTCCGCAAAGAATAATTGACATCCGTTGTTGGCTTTGCTCACTTGATGTTTTGCAGGAAAGCAACTTTGAATGATTGTGTACCCCACTTAATTCAGCTACAAGACTCTTGGCAGTGTTGGCATCTAGCAGCCTGGAGTTGCTTTTTTTACGAATAATATAAATTCGGCTGACTTTTGCCCATCTAGTTTCCTCTGGTACCATATGTGTCTGTTCTCGCAACAACTTCCATGGTTTACTTCCAAGAAGAATGGTGCACAAGATTGGTTCATTTTCTGTGGTCGGTGACTTTCGAAGAACTTAGAAAATTGGACAGGGTATTTTTCTAGGTTGGTCGCGTAAAACCAGGTTTTCTTGGAAAACCTGGGAATATTTTACAATGGAAGCCCGGAAGCTTAAAACTAGTAAGTAACTAATATTGTTTCTAGGCACTACTTACAGGAGGACCGGGTGGTCCATCGGTACCGTTCTGCCCTGTAAATCCTGACTCTCCCTAAAAACGGAATGGTAAAGCAGAGCTCGTAAAGCAGGAAGTTCATATAAATACTCAACACGTATTTTTGCAGTGTAACAGCAACATAACCAGTTCTTTGAGAACAAACCATCAGAGTTTAGTAGCAGTCATGTCCAATACACACGATCTGACACGGACCGTCTTTTCGTTAAGACGGCCGACTCAGTCAAAGTCAGGTCGTGAAAAACACATGCTCTATATAGTGTTTCACGACCTGTCATGGCAAAAGTTGGTCCAACTCCGATCTTCACGAACTGTCATGGCAAAAGTCGGTCCGTGTCAGATCATGAGACACTTAGAATTATTATGGCACAGATAGTTGAGAGAAAGGTATGAATTGATGACAGACCGTCACCAACCGACTCCGATCGCCAAAACCTGTCATGGCAAAAGTCGATCCGTGTCAGGTCGTGCACACGGACCGACTTTGACGGGTCGTGAACGTTCGTGACAAACTACGATCGGACATGAAACTTGACGGATCGTGGGGTACCTTAGACGATCCAAATCAGATCGCGTGTATTGGACAACCCTCGAGTTTAGTGGCTGTGGTTGAGTTACAAGAAAGCGACGGTGGTAAATAATTTGGCAATTGAAAATCAATGAAGGATTACAACACTTTTGTCAGGATGTGCCACAATTCTAGTTTTGCAGCAGTAAACAAACTAGTCAATAAACCCCTTTAGGCAATTAGTACCGACCTCTCAATTTTTTTCTGACGCACAAGGAGTAGTCAGAAAAACTAACAGATGTCCCGAGAAGCAAAAACTTCAAAACGTTATTTCCCAGCATGAAAACTTACCGGTGCTCCGATAGGTCCTGGTGGTCCACGCTTTCCACCATAGCCTGGGTCTCCCTGTGAACAACATTAAAAGAGCTGTCTCGGTCACCTTATACTGAGCTGATTTACAAACCACGTCAACTATGAAATACCCTGGCTTTTCATGTTGTTCCTATACCATGTCAGTACACTACGAAGTGAATATATCATCTTAAGAATACACACACGCACACACGGACACATACATACATGTACATACATACATATATTCTTACATACATACATACATACATACATACTTACATACATACATACACATACATACATACACGCATGCATGCATGCATACATACATACATACATACATATATACTAACATACGTACATACCTACACATACATACATACACATACATACATACAGACATACATACATACATACATACTTACTTACATACATACTTACATACATACATACATACATACATACACATACAAACATACACGCATGCATGCATACATACACATACATACAAACATACATACATACATACATACTTACATACATACATACATACATACATACTTACATACATACATACATACTTACATACATACTTACATACTTACATACTTACATGCATACATGCATACATATTTACATACATACATACATACATACTTACATACATACTTATATACATACATACGTACTTACATACATACATACATACATACTTATGTATACATACTTACATACATACATACATACATACATACAAACAAACATACTTACATACATACAAACATACTTACATACATACATACAAACATACTTACATACATACATACTTACATACATACTTACATACATACATACAAACATACTTACATACATACATGTATAAGCATAGAAACTAAACGCACACACCCTACTCGAATAGATGGCTGTCTTCGTCTTTTTGAAAATACTTAAAACAAATCCCTTTCTTTCTAACACAACAGCAAAAAGGGTACAACGCCAACTATGTTCGAACCAATTAAATGTATTGCATTTTAAGGTAAAAGAAAAGTCTTTGTTGTTGTAAGAGCGGCCGCTCAGTGAGCTTCGACTGTAGATATGTCACAGACTCACCTGGACGCCAGTATCGCCAGAATCACCCACATCACCAGGCTCACCCTCTGGCCCCTGAAAACAAGATATATTTGTTATACCGCATAGTAATAATATCCATGTTAATAATTATATAAATGATCCGACTGATCAATTGTTGTTCTACGATTTATATTTTAGAAACGATTTTTGTCTTTTGTACATTTACAATAACGTGTTAGATTAATCATAAAATAATTTTGAAGTTGTTGATGATAACGAAAATAATTATAGGGTTATACGGTTTTTCAGTTACTGCTAGGAAAGCAAGCGCAAGTTTCCAGTTTTAATGTAGTTTCGTTTCCTTAAAATACTAAGACTTGCAGAACTCATCACTGAAGAATTATACTTCGACCGTGCAGGTTTAATATTACTGAATTCCTGACTTATTAAAAGGCAGATTTCAGGCGGTCTAAAGAACAATTTTTCTTCATCTGCGAGCTTGAGACAGATTGGAATGATTTCGACAATGCAGAAGTTACTGAAGACTGTGCACAATCTCCTCCTATTCCTCAGAATTAATCAAGAACACACAGAAATCGAGCGGCGAAGCAAGCGAGTCGACAAGCGAGTCGGCGGGTGACTATCAGCCGCGAGTTTCCTCAATTCGCGTTTCCACCATTGATTCTGAGGAATAGGAAGAGACTGCTCACAGTCTAAGTTGCTAATGGCAAACCTAGCCTATCATGCTTTATAGAATAGTGTACTACGAATACGTGATCCTACCACCGTTTCTGAGACCGTGGCCATTAATATTATAATAACTTTATATATGATAATAACAATAATAATAATAAATAAATAAATAATAATAATAATAATAACTTTACTTAATGAGGGTAACACTTTACAGTTGAAAACTGAGAAACCTGTGGCCCTCCTTTACAGTAGATACAACAACATATTGTAACTTACTAGACTTGCCTTTACTGCAGTACACTTTTTTTCTTTATTAAGAACCAGTAAAATTTTGCTCAGACTCAATGTTCTTATTTTTTCGGCAATTTCTGCCTCAAAATGTCCTTATTTTGTTCATAACATACAGCTGTATTTTCAGCAGGGGGCTAAACTTGCCTAAAATTCGGTAAAGTGCTTTTGTGTACTGTTTCAAAAAAAAATTGAAGTGCCTTTCATTTTGCAAGACAAACTGTTTTTAAATGCCCTCAGTGCGTTATCGGAGAGCTGAGTACTGTAGGTCTAGTGCAGTTCAACGTTGTACACTTGCATTTATTAAGTTTGTTCTAATGTTCTTTTTAAGTGTAAGCATTTAAAAACTGATGACATTCAGTCCTTACTACGGCAAAGCAGCAGCAGTTTTTTATTCATTGTCATTAGTATTGTCATTATCGTTACTGTTATTACCATTATTACTATCAGTATCAATATTGATGAAATTGAAAATAACTAGTATAAAAAGTGACTCACAGTGGGTCCTTTGGATCCCCTGTCTCCATCGTCTCCAACGCTACCTGGAGTTCCCTAAAGAAGACATTGTGAATCTGTCAATCTTTGAGCTTCTTTTTAAATGTGGCACCATAGATAACAACTCACTGCAAATTAACCTTTGAAGCGCTGGTCTAGAGTTCTTATTCCCCCGTTTTAAAATATTATTGAGCCATTCAAAATTAAGACCCTGGTTTGAGGCACCAATAATTTCCATTTAGATCCTGGTTTGTTAGATGGCTTCTAACAAACCCAAATTAATGATTTCCATTAAGATCCTGGTTTGTTAGATAGCTTCCAACAAACGCCAACCAACAATCTCCATTAAGACCCTGGTTTGAGGCACCAATGATTTCCAACAAACCCTAACCCCTAAGGCGAGTGTTTTTGTTGGTTAAAGCTGTAAATGTTTCGATGTTGAAATTTCAATGTTATGCGACAACTAGCGGTTGTGTACAAAACAAACACCAATACTGTTGCGTTTCGTCTATCAGGTCATAAACTGCCTTATTTTGCTATATTGTATACATCAGTTTATTTTGAAATTGGAGAATGTTGTAGTTTTCTTTTGGTAGGCCTCTGAAAGTCATCATTTCAGCTGTCGAGACTATAACTAAAACTAATTGTGAACTTCTAAAGATCAGATAGACTTTATTAAGATGATAACCTCTAATAAGCCCCCACCCCTCCCCTCCTCCTTGTGATAGGCCCCTCATGAGAAGAGTCATTGAACGTTTCATACCAAATTGATTTGTTTATAGACCTGTGTCGATGCCCCTAATTATGGAACAGATGCCCAAACATGCATCATCATCAATACGCGAATTTTCACAAAACGGCTTTTAAAAGGTACCTTTTGCAATTGTTATCAACCATATTGCCTTGTATTTTGATAGTTAGTTAATCTTTCCATAACATTGCAAAGCCCTTGGAGCAATTTCAAAATATGCGCCCTATACCGGTTAATATATTACATCATTAAACTTATTAAAACAACCTTTCAGATCTTCGATTTTGTAGTTGCAGCTTGTGCTATTTGATGGTAGCTTTGGCCTTTTGGACAATGACCACCGTTAATGAGGGGGATATACTTGGACCCCCTAAATTTTCAAATTGGTTAAAGATAAAAACTGGCCATATGGCAGGCAAGCAGCTTTGGTTTTGCTAATTACCTTTCACTGATGACCACAATGAAGTTTTGATTCATTTTACGTGGAGAACCAGATTTTAGGTCGCAAAAACGTTCGGGTCCAAATACCCCCCCTACGCCGTCTCCTTAAACGTTTAAACTTAAAACAAACTCACCTCATCACCAGGGAACCCAACTGGTCCCTTTTCACCCTCAGGGCCACGCGGTCCTTGCGGACCTTGAGTTCCATCAGTTCCTGCCGGACCAGTCTGACCTGGTCTCCCCTTGAAGGTATAATGTAAATGTTAGATGACAGACAGATATTTCAAAAAAGGTTTTTAAAATGTTTAAAGACTTAAATCTTTTACTGTAAATATTATATTGAAACAGAGAACGTTTCGGCCATAAAACATGGCCTGAAGTTTGTCCAACACATGGGACCGGGTACTGAGGCGCTTTTCTCGTCGCCTGTCACGTGATCTGTCCAGGTCACGTGACCTCCACCATTAGCTGATGAAGGACATGGTTTATAGCTGAAACGTTCTATGTTTCAATACATTATTTCCAGTAAAAATTTTAAGTTTTCAAACATTTTACAAAACCGGATGCCTATATATGTTTAAGAATTATTTTTACTTATTTCGAAAAAGGTTGTCATAGTCAATCGATACTGGAACCGAAAGGAACTTTGGGGGTTTAGGGAGCACACATATAATTCATGATTGCTATTAGCATTGACTTTGCATAATTTAAAGTGTATGTTTCATCATAGTACAATTATTACCACTGTCATTATCATTATCATTACAATTTACCGCTAAATATTAGTGTACCGAAAGTTCCTTTCGGTTCCTGTATCAACTATTGAGTTATGACAACCTTCTTGAAATAGCTCTACATATTAATTAAAAACTAAACGCTGAACACCAAGCGCTAATGCGCTAAATTATAACACTAAATAGTTTACATTGAACACGAAGTGCTAAACGCTAAGAGCAGGCGTTCACACGCTAAATGATAACACTACATGGTTTAAACCGAACGCTAAATGTTAAAAACCAATTACCAAGCACAAGCTAAACGATAACACTAAATCGCTTAAACTGGATACTAAATGCTAAGCATCTAAACGCCCAATGCAAAATGATAAATGCTTAAAACTAAACGCTAAACACATTATGAGAATGATATCAGATCATCATATTCTGAAAGCTGGAAACTCTAGTCACAAAATATTTTTGTCAGGAAAGTCCTTCATGAAAAAAAAATGAGAAATACAAAAGAAATAAGTTATAAAGAAAGCTACAAGAAAGAGATGGATGCAAAAAGTAATTTCTAAACAACTGACAGATTTCCAAAATGTTGTAAAAGTCGAAGCAGTTGCTAATCGAACAGATAGTGGCAACTGATTCTTTTTCACCCCAAGTTAGTTTTTCAGAGGTAGTTTGTAATTAGCTAATTTGTTATCGTCAGAAAGGATAAGTAGTAGCTCTTAAACGTTTAGCGTCAAATGCTAACGAGAAAAAAATACTAAGTTCTACTGAAAAGGAAATGCTAAAAGACTCAACAATTAATGCCCCATTCCTAACAAATATCAAGTGCTAAGCGATAACAACAACAATAACAACAACAATAACAACGCTAATATTAGCGCTAACACAGCACTAGCTACCACCAATTATAACATTAAGTAATTTATACACATGTTTAGTTATTTCACTAAACCCGTGAGGCGGGTTTCTGAATTGAATAGGATTAAGAGAAAGTGCAACAAGAGTGAAACCGCATTGATAAAAAAGGCAAAGCAACTTTCTTTAACGAGGGTAACACGTGACAGTAATTAACTGATACATTTGTAACCCTCGGTGCGTACTTTTCCTCGTTTTTCCATCTCTGTCAGTGCTCCATTTTTTGGGTATTTAAAGCAAAAGCTACACGGATCAGAAGAAAGTCGAAATAGACGTTAGAGTCACCGAGAATCTAGCTCCGAAAGACCGTGCACTATTCAAGCGAACTATGTCTGCTTCTATAGATAACTGATACTAAACGCCAAACACCAAAAACTAACCCCTAAACTAAAACCTTTTAGTTAATATATAAAAGCCAAACATCACTCTTCAATCTTACCGGTGGTCCTCTTTCACCTTTCCTGCCGTTAAAACCATCGTCTCCAGGTGCACCCTAAATATGACAACAAAGCGTTAATGGGGGAAAAGTGCAACAACGTCCGAAAACAGCAATTTGCAGTTCCTCAAAACAATTGTCAAAGCAGTATATGCAAACATACGTCAACTCCATTTTCACCATTTGTCCCCGGACCGCCGTCTTTTCCTGCACCTCCCTTAAATGAAAAGCAAAATATCAATAAGCTGGTGTTGCCACAGTAACAGAGATTCCAAGTAACCCACCCCCTTGGGCTTCCTTTGCACCATGCCGGATAGGGATTTCGCCGTTGCGTTGCAGCGTAAACGACAACAGTTTTGCGTGGCACAAATCTACCTGTCTGTCTGTCTGTCTGTCTGTCTGTCTGTCTATCTATTTATCTATCTATTTATCTATCTATCTATCTATCTATCTTACTTGGATGAGAGAAGTGAATATTTTTTGGGATGAGGGAGAAAAAATATACTTACTGGGATTCCGGCGGGTCCAACTTTCCCTGGTTCACCAGCTGCTCCTTCGGCTCCCTATGGAAAAGAGAATACATTTACATTCAAATCATAAGATTTGTTATGGACTTAATATGTTAATACCAAAATTATTCGTTGTAAGCAAGTCAAGTCTAAATGGACAATCAAAATTAAAGATGGGTCAAACGATATCCAAAAAGGAGAAAATTGGGGTAAAAATAGTTTAAGACACCCCTTGTTTTGCTTGACCAGTAAATAGTGTATACTAATCTTAACAAAACAATAAGTTCTCAAATATATTTACATTACTAGAAAACACTATCAATAGACGCCCTGATGGTTTTCTGCCATGGGATCTTCTTGCTACTTTATCGATTTTCATTTCAATGTTGTTTTCCATATTGCTCGTGCAATGTACAGTAGATTTATAAAGCCCGTTTATCGTATAGTTCTTTTTTTCATTATCTTGGTTTTTAGTTACAGATACAACATAAACTGCACAAATTGCAAAAAGTAACAAAAATACAAAAAATATAAAAGAAAGATGATAAGTTTAATAAGTTTTAAGTTTAATTTTGGGTTGAAGCAACATCTAAGTTAAAAATCTATCTTTCTGTTCAGGTTAAGAGGAACGTTTGTTTCTCCGTAACTGTTCATTGCTATTATTTTTGTGTTACCTAAAAACGTAATATAAATACAAACCGCATCTCCATCATCTCCTGGTGGGCCAATCGGACCTGGAGGGCCTATGAAACCCTATTGAACAATCAAGCATTGTTATCAGCAGGTTAAAAAAAACAGTTGTGTGTATTATTTACTTACAACAGGTTTGACAACTGTAACAGAACATTGGAGGATGCTACATATGGTAACGGATGAAAAAAAAGAGTATAAAGTATAAAGTGAGCTCAAAGTATCAATCTTACCGGCGCGCCTGTGTGGCCCTTCTCTCCCCGTTCGCCGACACCACCCTGGGTTCCCTGATGAAAAAAATAACAACATTTAATGTAAACCAAAAGAAAATGTTACTAAACTTAGAACAAGCAGCCACAACAAGATGATCGAAAAGGGTCGATATTTGAATTTAAATCGTGAGGACCGATTATGTCCCTATTGCTTTGACAAGAACTGAAATTGAAGATGAAATTCATTTTCTATTTATATGCCCTTTATACAAACGTCTTAGAAAAGATTTCTTCACCTACGTGAATATTCAGTGCCAATTGGAACTAACTGCTCTTAACGTAACTGACAAAATAGCTGCAGTTTTTCAGCAAAATAACACCAACATTAACTTCCTTTTAGGCACTTTTGTCTCTAAATGTTTCAAATACCGTGATGAGAAACTTGAGTTAATGCAGAAGTAATACGTAGACGATCAAATATAGTAATTTCTCTTCTGCCTTGCTATCAGTAACACTATTTCACATTCCTACAATTATCGTATTTTTCTATTTGTTAAAGTCTCGAAAGTTTTGTATTTTACTATTTGTTAGTGTTTCTTATTTGCAAATATTACTATTTGCGCATTGTAAAACTACTTGAACTTTAGGCAATATCAATATTTAAAGATCGTGCTAATAAAAAATATTTTACGACTACTTTTACTACTACTAATGTAAGCATTTAAAACGGATCTTATAAAGACAACCAACGCAAATTTAGAATTTAACAATATTGATAAAATAAGTAGTTTATTGAAAACCTATGCATAAACACATGTTGTATCAAAGTCGATTTAATCAGAGCCAGAAGAAAAAATTGGGCTCAGTAGACAAAAAAGACCTTTGATCAATCGTTTTTGTCAATGTACTAAGTTAAGTTTAATGTTTAAAACCATACAGCTACCATCAAACTTAAAGTCCTCCAAAGCAGCCTATCTGTACCATTTGCTAGTTGAAGAACTAAGATTTGCATAAGAACAGCGCCTACAAATTCGTAGAAAACGTCAGCTTCTACCGTAACTTGGCCTTTACAAGTTTATTAGCAATTGCTGTAGAAAATCGCGTGAAGCAGCGGCTTACATTACTTCCCAAAGTGTTTTATGTATAACAACAGAGAAGAGAGTCTCTAAGAAATATTGACAGTCAATCTTGTCATCTCAGACCAAAATCTACAATCTAATTCTTTACCTGGCTATCAGTAAAGTAAAAAATTTCTCTCCAATTTAAGAAAATTCTTTTCGTCCCTAAAATGTGTAATAGCATGTTCTCAAAAACCGTTTTACGCAAGCAAAAGTATTTATGGTTACTTTGTTAAATATATACATGTTTACATAGAAACAGGGGAGGGAGTTCTATAAAGCAATTGGTTAATTATCGCGAAAAAGTATAAATAGGACCGCGAACAACCTAAATGACTGTAACAACCCCCGGGGAAGGCGAAAGCGGAAATGCGTAGGGTTAAAACAAAGAAAAAAAGGAAACAACTTTCCTGACAGGCAATTCCCTTTTAAACCGCATTTTATCTCAGTGCCTTTTTTACACACTCTGCCCATTTCCCTATCCCCCTCTTTGTTTGTGCAAGAAAGGCAGCAGATAACAAATTAGTAATTATTCCACAAACACGCGTTGGATATGAGCTTTTAAATACCGGACGAGGTGCGGAGCACTGAGTCGGCTATCACAAGTTCATATCCAACAAGCGTGAGTAGAAAAATTGTTTTATTTCATACCAAACACTGGATAAAAATACCTCGAACTTTAATATCTACCCACTCGAGTTGTCGGTCATTTTGTGGGAAAATTTTCCGTGACAAAAATGCCATTTCCATATTTGGACAAACTGCAGGATATAGGATTTAGACCTTGAATAGAGAGCCAATCAGATTACCAGAAATTCGAAATCCAGTGTTTGGTATTTAATAATCATTATGTTAATTAAAAACACAAGGTGTATTAAGCTTACCACGGGGCCGGGTCGACCCGTAAGTCCATCAACTCCGTTTGTTCCTCGTTTTCCCTTTAAAAAAGAAGTGGGTCAGTTTTTTTACTCAGATTCGTTGGTTTGGCATATACCAACAGAATTATTGTCTTCAGTGTCAGTTAGACGCAACAATATTCACCTCTCCTTCGGAAAACAGCTGCTAACTGAACTTTTTTCACCCCCACTCGTGACACGAAACAAAATGGCATTTTGGCTGTTTCGACTTCCTGTCGTAATTGAGACTTAAAACGTGATGACATAAAACATGATTAAGCCTGAAAACATAATCTGTGCCAGACACATATTTGTCTATTTTCGAGGACAGATTATAAATATTTTTGGCAACAGTTTTCAAAAACTGGATGAATTCGATTGCCCAAAAGAAATCTACTTTGAAGGGGGGAAAGAAGCATTGCCCACTGCCTCCCACTCCAATAAATGAAGATAAAAAGGTCTTTGCAAATAAAGTGTATATGGAGGAGCTAATACCACGATTTTCAGTAGCTGTAGTGAAACAAATGCCGTTTTGTGACCTAGTTTTAAGACGTCGGTATCCATATTTAATGCAAAATAAAATAAATATAAATTATGCAAACTATCCTTTGCATTTATTCAAAATTTTAAATTTAAGCTTACAGTTTTGACTTATACAAGTTAATTGTTTTGAATACGTGTAATTTTGGAGTTTTAAAGCAGCATTTTTGTAGAATTTCATCAAACGCCGGTCGACCACGAGAAAATTGCTTTACAAATATGAAGTTTTATTAGAACTGCCACTCAAAATATGGTTGCTATGGTAACACGTTAGAAAATGTACCCAAAGTTTGACATATCAAAATATCTCTGAAAAGCAATGAAGTCCTTAATTGATGCAGTTATTGTTTTAATGGTTTCTTCCCAAGTTGAGGTCTGAGCCTACCCCCTCGCCCCACCCTCTTACCCCACCCTTTTCCCTTCATCCCTTCGATTATCACCAAACTAAGATAAAATTAAAAAGAGAACAACTTTTTGCAAGCTGCAGAATTACCGTTGGACCAGGTAAACCATGCGGACGGTCTTGGCCTGTAGGACCTCGGGATCCCTGTGATTACAAGCGCAAAAATACTTGTAAGGGACGGACCATTAGATATTTGAGGAGGGGGGAGGGGTTGAGCAAATACCAAAACAGCACAGATTCCACAAGAGAAAAAAACCTTGAAGTGCATTGAGATTTTGAATTGCGCAATAAGAGCAACATTCATTATATCATTAAAATTCAGTGCAAGGCAATGATAGTGTAGAGTGCATACCACACGTAGCTTTACTGATACAACTATATCCAAGCCTGAACTAACCACAAACGCATTATTACCTTATTACCTACGTAATAGGGTTAGACAAACGTAAACACTAGCTCAATGCTGGTGCAGAGAGGATTACAAATCAGTAAAACATGAAAAGGAGACCAATTGAATGTCATTTTGCATGTAGTCACAGATAAGTTTACACTTATACCTCTTGCTAATCTTATGATGTTATCCCTTTGATGTTTTTAACAGTTTAGCCTGCTAGCCGGCTCTCCTGTTGGTTTTTTTCGAAAAGGTTTCAGTTTCGGGATTCCTGTGGCGCGCGAAGATCAAGGGGTGCGCGCGCCACAGGGATCCCGAAACTGAAACATTTAAAAAAAACCAGGAGAGCCGGCTAACAGGCTATATCACCAGTTACAAACGCACATATCTGCAAGCACACAACGACCACGTCCATGCACGATACAAACACACATATAATTACATATATCTTTGTTTAAACCCCACTGCAATCAGACAACTTGCTTTAACGCAAAAAATACAAAGACAGATTTCTATCTTGCCTTAACTCCTGCGATTCCCGGCTTGCCTGGTGTTCCAATGGCTCCTGGAGCTCCCTAAAAGGGGGGGGGGGGGGGGTAACAAACGGAAGTAAAACAATT